>VYZV01045292.1:0-29209 GCA_013401275.1 Pandion haliaetus
GGTGGGAAGGCAGCCGGGACCCCAGGCAAGGACCGTGTTCCCAAAGGGCCGGATTTTTTCGGCATCTCTCGGGCAGACGTCTCTCTGCCGCTGGAGGAGCCCCCGGCCAGCCGCCCCCGGCCACCGGTGCGCGTGAGCGCAGGCCCTAAGTGACCCCACTTGCCGTTTGGGACCGGGGCGGGCGACGCAGACCGGCCGGGCCGGGGGCGACTCTGGCGCTCGGAATTAAACTCCTGGCAGGGCTGTCGGCGTGACCCGTCGCCTGAATCTTTGGGGAGGTTCGGGGGAGTTATCCTGGAAGTATCCCAGGACTGTTGTGCAAAAGACTTACTCCACCACGGTGTTTGCCAAATTGGAATCTAACTTTCTTGTGCAGGAGGGAGTTTATTTTCCCAGTAGTACCGATCTTGGCACTCCCTCCTCAGTTTGTTGTGCCTCCGAACTAGTCAGCTCTTAAGTTTTGACCTGCCAGGCCCATTGCAGAATCCTGCTGTCTTCCCAAGCTTTGGGAGGCAGAGGCTGGGCAGCGTTAGTGCTGCTTATTTCGGTGGCTTGGGCAGTACCTCTCAGTAAGTGTTATTGCACGAGGATGTGTACCTGAACTGTGTTTGGTTTTAAACCTGTTATTTTGGGACATTCTCCCCATTTGTCTCTCTTTTTTTTTCAAAATTCAACCAATCTCTCTCCAGCAAATGCTTTTGAGAAGTCCCAGAAGTTCCCCCCCATCACTGCATAACAGCTTCTAGAGAAGCTAGATGGTCAGACTGGAGTAACTGGAAGGATTTTATATGAAATTCAATTAAGCAGTCAACTCCCTCACTGTTTTCTCACTAAGCCTTCTGATCTTTCACAGCTCGGTGCTTCAGCCAGGTTAGTGATGCAACTTCCACGGGAAGTTCTGTAGGGGGATGAGGATGACTTCATCTTTCACATGGGGCAGTTTGCCTCATGCGGACCCGTGTCTGATGCAACTGGCCTGCACTGGAATGCTGCTGCCCCTCTTGCATCATGCAGACGGCAGCGTGTGAGCGGCCAGCGGTGGCGACGGGGCTGCCTCGCATCGGGGCTCTACGGCAGGCAGGACAGTCAGGGACGTAAGCGCCAGCTCTTGCACTTTGGAAGGCTGATACAAGAGTTGTTTTAACTGAGCAAAATTACATCAGCAGAGGTCATCTGTAGGATTATTTTCTGCTAAAAAGCAGATTGAATCAAGGTGAAAGATTTGCAGTAGAGCATGCGGCACACCACACCGGCTGGCTGATGGGCAGTTATTTGCAGAGCTGCCCCGAGCCCGTGGGGTTTGTGGTGGTTTGTGGTGGTCCCGCCGGTGGCTGATGTGCAGCCCTGCTGAGGCGATGGGAAGCTGCACTGCAACGGCCAGCCTGAGCCCACCGGCGCTGGGGCCGGGACCGACGCGGGCAGCCCCGCTCTCGCCCCGGTTCCTTTCTGTGGGGTTCTACTGCTCCCCTTTATGGCCTCATGGGAGCCAGAGAAAGCTGCCGGTAGAGCTGGAATTGCTGTTACTGCGGTGGGGTTTTTTTACCAGTCAGATCAGCACCTCACAGCCACACACATGAGCACCAGTTCTGCCCCGAGGACAGCGCAGGGAGCCTACGGTGACCCGGGGAGGTGGCAGGGCTGCCCTTTTGATAGCAGCACAGTCTTAGACAGGCTTTAGTGGCTTGCCAAGCTGCATCGAGGAGTGACCGGTTGTGTGATGTTTGCCAGATTTCTGATATTCCAGCTGCAGGGATCGTTGGGTCGGGTAAAGTGCTATTCGTCCAACAGATTTGGGTGTATTTTGCAGGCTAAGGCCTTTGAGATGTTAGCTTCAGCCTACAGAAACGTGTCCTGAGGTATTTGGTGTTGTGACTGTAATTACCCGACGTGCTCAGGGTCAGGTTATCTCCATTAAGTTGTAACTACGTAGCACAATTAACAAAATTACTGTATTATGAGTTAGCAAAACCCTGAATTCTGAAGCAGGGAATCTGTGGTTTAGTTTTTTCTCACATACTGGAGCATTCACAACACTAGAGGGCACCAAGTCCAGGCACGAATGTGGGAGCAAAGCAGCCTGTAAACACCCCACCCGCACACAGACACACACGCAAACACCCTCCACTGACACAGGGGGATCATCCACGTAACACATGATGTGGTGAAGAAGTCACACTTGTACAGTCATCTGGACACCTTCCACCTTCCCCGCCGTTTCAGATCAGCGCTCTGCCCGTCCCTGCCTAAGGCGTCACAAAATCATACTTTGACCAGGTGGGGAGGTTATAAAAGGCAACAGGAGCAGTGCAGAATCCCCCTCTGCAAATGCTCTGATGCACCTGGCCTCCCGGTGAGACCTGCTGGAGGTGCTCCACAGAAGTGCCCGGTGCTCAGCCAGACGCGACATTCAGCTGAAGTCTCATCCCTGCCAGGCTGGCGTTTCTCCAGCTTTAGTTCTTGCTTCATGGTCAAGGCCGCCTCTTCAGAGCCACCTTTGTTGCTTACCTTGTGAGAGAAGCTGCATTGGGCTGAGATCTACTGAATTTTCCCTATGAGAAATTTCCCATGATTGCCTGAGACATAGCTGAGCAGTAGAGTTTTGAGGTGATTTGTGACTTATTTGTTCTTTGATTCAGTGCCCTTTCCACTTACAGTGCTCAAAAGAATAGGGTGTGTTCAGAGGACCTTATTCTCTGGCCTGATCATATGGCATTTGCTGCACCTATCCATCTAACTCAGCGAGCAGGTTTCTTTCCAGGGCCATTACATAAATTGAGTTTTTCACATGATCTCCCCATGCATGCTATGACTCTTCTGTACATGTCAGTTAGGATTTGTTGCTGATTTTTTTGTAAAGGTATTTAGAAGACATTTGGCTTCAATAAAATACTGTCTTCTTGTGCTCCAGGGCTTGAGTCAGGAAGCTAGGCAAGCCTTTCCCAAGGAAGGAACGTGCTTCCCCATGCTCATGGAGTGTTCCTGCTGCTGTAAGCCCAGGACATTGGACACTGCCTGGAGGTACAGCCCAGAGAGAAGTTTTAAGACTCCACTTAAATCCAGGTTCAGCTGACCAAGAGATTATAGCCCTCCAATGCTGAGACCCGTGCCTCCAAACCCATCCAGGCTGCCCTGTCTTGACGATGATTTAGCATCTTCATACCGCTCTCAGAGGCAGCGACACTCTCTTTCTGGACACAGCCTGAGGGAAAGGGGATGGACGGTGGGATCGGCTTTTACATCAGCATCCATCCGCTAAGTCGCTTTCCTGGGAAGTGGAGGAGGTAAATGCAGCTCCCCTGTCAGCGTGAGAAGTCACAAGCTCACCTAAGAACAAGTATCACTGGCCAGAAGTCATCTGGCCAAGACACTTTCTCTGGCAGGCCTAAGGGCAAAGCTAACGCGACACTTCTCCAGAAGAGTCTCCCAGCCTCCCAGTAAACTGTGGTTCAGGGACAAGCAATGCCTTTGTATTAAGTAATGCAGATGGCTTATTTTTCCAGTGAATTTGTCCTGTCCATAAAAGCCAGGCAGGCTTTTACATCCTCAGCCTTCCTGGGCAGAGCATCCAAACTCTCCTGTGCAGGGCACTGTCAACTCTCCTTTCAAACCTGCACATTTGCTCTTGGGAACGGGCCTGTAAAAGTTAATGCCACAGCATCTTGTTCGCCGGTGCCTGAAGTCTTTACTTGGACCTATAGTACCCATCACAAATCTTTCTAGGGCATTAATGGTTAAAAATGTTCCAGATCTGCTCATCTCCACATTTGAAAAAACAGCCTCCAGAATAAAGGTTATCATTTCTGTGCCTGAAAGCTCATTTGTTTGGTTTCCCCCAGCTACCTCAGCCTGTCTCGCGCTGTAAGCCTTGCCTTTGTACCCCTCTCACAGGACTGTTTTTCCACAGCATCTCGTGAGGCTGAATCACGGGTGTTTCCGTGGGTGCCCGAAGGTGTGAGGACACCTTGGCAGGCAGGCACGGGCAGGACGCAAGGCATCGCCCGCAAGAGCTTCGGGAGGGCCAGGCCAGCCTTGGTTTCAGCATTTCCCCAGAGGGGGAATTGTTGTTTTTTCTTGCTGCCAGAGGAATTCAGAGCTCAGAAACTTGCCAGGCGTTTGTGAAGCTGCCTGCAGCTGAAGCCGTGTGGGCTTCCAGCAGAAGCTGCTGCTTGGCCTTGTCTCAGCAGAGGGCACTGGATGCTGCTGGGAGCAGCCGGGGCCGCTCGTCTCAGCACAACGCGCGGTCCATCGGTGAATTACCCTCTCGTTCCCCACCTTAGTTTATGAAGGTCATGCAACCACCGGCACGGGTTTCATTTTACTTTGCCTTAGATTCTCCTTTTCTCTCCTTCTACCCTCCCACCCAGTTTCACCCATTTTCTCCAGTGTTTCCTCACCACTCTGCTGCGTTCCTTCCCGACGTAAGATGCAAGGTTTTCTGAGTAACTGAGACCTCTTCCCCACGATCTCATTGACCATGCTTTGCCCCCCTTCCAGTCCACACAGCTTGCTCATGTATGACAGGACGCTTTGGACCTCTCTGTTTCATACAATTATGTGCAACAACCTGCAGTTTTAACTGTAAGAATAGAAGCAGGCAGTACCCCTGACGACAGAGGTGATGTGTTCAAACTCAGCATTGTACAGGCAAATAAATGATCCTTGCTTTCAAACTATTCTTCTCAACAGCAAGCCCCACATGAGTTGTGCTTTGCCTCACTCCATCGCTCACTCCTCTCCATACCATTGCTAAAAGCCCCTTTTTTCCCACCAGGGCTTGCACCCTTCAGACAGCTAAAGACGGCTCAAATACCCTTACTTAAAATCAGCAGGTGAGGCAAGAAGGGGGACTCAAACCAATCTGTCTGTGCTTGGTTTTGCTCATAAGCAGGTGCTATAGCAAGGCTTGGGGTGTCATCACATCACAGATGGGACACACCAACTGAACTTTTACAAACCACAACTGAACTTTGACAAACCAGTCAGTATGGTGAGGAGACTGCTACATCTTCTGGAGAAGGGGCCAGGGAGGCTCTGGAGGCTCTGGGTGAATCAGGGATGCTGTGGATCTCTCCCCAACTTCTCCTTAACTCACTGCTTTCCAAGTGATTCAAGAGAAGAGAGCTTGGGATCCATCTATGGGGGACAGTATCCTGCCAGAGATGCTGCAGTGGATAATGATCTCTGGTACTGCCCCGCTCCCGCCCCATTACTGTGGGACACTGGACATCCTTCCCGAGAAAGATGTCCACAAATGGTGTTGGAGGGCCCAGACCGTCTCCAGCCCTTTTCCACTGCTTGAAGAGAGAGAGACGCCTCAGCTCTGCAGGGAGAAGATTACCACAAGGGCATGCAGAACCAGAGGGCCTGGGCTGGGCCACCACCGACATCCCGGTCAGGCAGCAGAGCTGACTCCTAATGGCGCTGGTCTCCTCTGCGGCGCGGGCGGTTCGGCAGCAGCACCCCTCTCCTGCCAAACAGGAGCTGTCACTGCGCCTGGGCCACACCGGAGTTCGTGTACGGGGCTGATACGGGACCAC
Source organism: Pandion haliaetus (assembly GCA_013401275.1). Taxonomy (NCBI): domain Eukaryota; kingdom Metazoa; phylum Chordata; class Aves; order Accipitriformes; family Pandionidae; genus Pandion; species Pandion haliaetus. The sequence continues at coordinate 5,538 of VYZV01045292.1, forward strand.
CCCACCAAGAAAAAAGAAAAGAGCAGACGTCCTTTATGCCTGCCCCCGAAAAGAGCCCATCTCTGCCTCCCAGACCCGGGTCAGACGTGGGATCCCACCCAGCGCTCACCCCACGGGCGGCTCTGCCGCCCACAGCCATCCTGCTGTTGCCCCCTTTCCTCGGCATCCTCCAGCTTCCCGCTTCACTTTGTTTTTCCACACTGAGGCATTTTGCTCCTTCCCTGTTGTGTCTCTCACTTGTCTTGTGTAACTCACTAGTGGTTTCCAGCTGTCATTTATTTTCCTCACTCCTCTAGTGGAAATGTCTGTAAGTGGCTATTGATTCTTCTCCCATCGGGGTCACAAGGCAGCAGTCTTGCTGCCAGACTCGCAGTGACCCTCTGACTGCCCCTGGCTCTGGGCTGCCCGCCGAGCCTTGTCATCACAGCTGGCATGGGTTACTCTTCCCTGCAATCAGTACTCTTCTCTGAGCAACATCTTTGCACAATCTCTTAGCTAGAGCAAATGACCCGAACTGGACCAATTTTAAGTTATGTCAGAGAAGGCAGGATCAGACCTCTCGGGAACGATGGGAGAGACTCAATTGTCTTAGGGGACTGGGTAGATCTGTCCAAGAGCAACACGCAGGGAGCCCACTGCTTGCCTAAAAGTGGTAAGATGCAATTGAAAACTCTCAGAGAGAAAAGCACTACTCCTGTACCTGACCCTATTGCCTATAGAAGTCTTGCTGGACTTAATGTGCTTGGGTTTGGTTCTTTTCAATGCTCTTCAGGTGGTCTTTCTTAAAGGAAAAAGGACAGGGGTATCCAGAGAGGTATTCCATGTTGTTTCACACAATTAAAGCCGTTAGCAAAACTGTATTTACAACTACATAAGGGAAACAATCACACATATGTGGGCAGTAAAGAGCTGTTCTTGCTGGAGTTACTCTAGCAACCTGGAGCCTCGGAGTTATCACCTTGCCATCGGCTATCTGCCGCTCTCCTGACACAGCAGCGTGCTCTGTGCTCCTCTGCACTAGCTGGGTTGCAAGAGCAAGGAGGCATCGTCCATCAGATTTCTTGCCATCCGTCACTGCCTCTGCTGCAGAATGAGCTCCCCACAGGCTTCCCAGCCTTTGTCTGGGGCAACACTATTTTGCAGAGCACTGACAGAGCTGCAGAGGGGCCTGGAGGCCTTTGGCAGCAGGGAAGAGAAGAAAAAGAAACTCTAATTTGAGAGAAAAAGGGCAAAGAATGATTTTAGCTTTTTCACATTCCCAACTGGGAGGATAAAGAGCTCTAAAAGGTAGAGACTGCACACCAGTGAGTCACAGCTCCAGCTAGCTGGGTTGTGGACCCCGCCACAGGGATTAGGAGAGTTAAGCATTCAGCTTCCTTGCCTGCATTGCAGGTAAGTCTGGAGTTCAGATTTTGAGTCCTCTATTAACAGCTGACATTTACTTAGGGACCACCGCAAATAAGGATTCATTGCAGCTCCCACTGCAAAGACACTATGCACAGAAACCACATCTGCTGTTGTGTTCCCCGAGTATGTCTGGTGGGTCATGACCAGGATGCTCTTAACTATCCAGAATCATTACTGCCTGCCAGTGGAAAAGGCCTAAATAGTTAAATAAATAGGTCAAACAATCAGAATGAATGAGTTGGCATGCCCCAAGCAAAAACTAACCTGGCAAAACAAAAAGTGCAAAATATCCCCCCAGTAGGGAATTCCTATTCTCGTGTGGTCTTTTCCTTCCTTCCTTCCGAAACAAAACCAACCAAACAAACCACGTTCGTGGTCTTTTCCATTCAGCGTTTGACAAAGGGAGTCGAGGAATTTGCTGGTGGTCCATAACCACACTGAGGAATGGTATTTCTTCATTGCCTATGAAGGTATGAGAATCACTGTATTAGATCGGTTTTCCATAGCAATGAGACACAAGAAGACAGATGCCTCTAAAACTGTTTCACAATAACTTTCCCAAGGCATTCCTACTCCTCATTGCTAGTGTTCATTAGAAAGCATGTTGCCTATTTACAGCTGCGTGTTCCTGAGGTACTGGGATTTTCCTAAAAGCCTCCATCAGTTCCTTTAGGATCCTCTGGCAATACAACTCTCAAGGATTCCTTTGGTTGCCTACCAGGGTATATATGTTAGAATGGGTTTCATCTAGGAGGACACACACTATTCTGCTTATTGTGAGTGTCACAGGGATCTAGCTGTTGGTACAAGGTGTTAGGAAAAAGCACAAAATTCAGAAGGCTCTCTGGAAATCTTTGAAAGAAATAATGTGGCAAAATATTTTCCATCTTGAAACACTTCTTGTGTTTTCTCGTAGCCTTTTCAAAAGTAGGTCCATGCTTGTTTTGGTTTATAATAAAATAAAATTTAGTTTGTGTGTTGATTTTACCCAGTTTTCATGTTGAAGAAGAAAACCAAATATATCCTGTGTCCATTCTTTTCACAAATGACTGGATCACAGGAAGCAAAAAGAAAATTCTTTCATTTGAAGTATTTGATTTTTAAAAATGAACATGTTGTGACTTTCACGCTTCCCAGGATATCAGATTCCTGCTGTCCATGATCAGTTCTTCTGGAAGAGACAGATCTCACCAGATGTATGAAACCTGCAAGGCATGCTAACCTGAGGTATTGGGTTTGTGTGGCAAGGTTTTGGTAGTAGGGGGACTACAGGGGTGACTCCTGTGAGAAGCTGCTAGAAGCTTCCCCCATGTCCGATAGAGCCAATGCCAGCCGGCTCCAAGATGGACCTGCTGCTGGCCAAGGCCGAGCCCATCAGTGACGGTGGTAGCGCCTCTGNGAGGCAGGCTGTCCCCCTGCAGCCCATGGAGGTCCACAGTGGAGCAGATATCCACCTGCAGCCCGGGGAGGACCCCACGCCGGAGCAGGGGGATGCCCAAAGGTGGCTGTGACCCCGTGGGAAGCCCATATTGGAGCACACATCTGGCAGGACCTGTGGCCCCGTGGAGAGAGGAGCCCACGTTGGAGCAGGTTTTCTGGCAGGACTTGTGACCCCGTGGGGGACCCACGCTGGAGCAGTCTGTGCCTGAAGGGCTGCAGTCCATGGAAGGGACCCACGCTGGAGCAGTCTGTGAAGAACTGCAGCCCGTGGGAAGGACCCACACTGGAGAAGTTCGTGGAGAACTGTTTTCTGTGGGAGGGCCCCCCCGCTGGAGCAGGGGAAGAGTGTGACGAGTCCTGCCCCTGAGGAGGGTGAAGCAGCAGAAACAACGTGTGATGAACTGACCCTAACCCCCATTCCCCGTCCCCCTGCGCCGCTGGGGGGGTAGTTAGCGAATCCGGGAGTGAAGTTGTGCCCAGGAAGAAGGGAGGGGTGGAGGGAAGGTGTTTTGGGATCTGATTTTATTTCATATTACCCCACTCTGGTTGATGGCAATAAATTAATTTCCCCTAAGTTGAGTCTGTTTTACCCGTGACGGTAACTGGTTGAGTGACCTCTCCCTGTCCTTATCTCAACCCGTGAGCCCTCTGTTATATTTTCTCTCCCCTGTCCAGCTGAGGGGGGAGTGATAGAGTGCCCAGCCAGGGTCAACCCACTACACCTGACTGCTGTCCTGGGAGCAGAGGGAGCTTTGGTAGCAAATTTCACATACACCAGGTGAGAGCAGGATGATGTTTTGTCTTAAAGCAGGAGAAGCTTCTTCAAGCTCTATTAGTTTGTTGAGTGGTTGTGTTTTAGGGGGGCTGCCATCGGGGGCTGAAGAAGAGGTCATTGGTGGGCTACATATGCTCCACATTGTAACACTGCAGACGAGAGTACGTATAGAAAAAAGGAAGGGCAGAAGTAATTGCCCCGACTGCAACTAACAAAAGCTGTTGCTGGTCGTAACACTGACTGAAGCTTAGGATCCCTGTGTGCCCTCAGGTAGCAGGGCATCAGGTAGCACTCTACTAGCTTTTGTGGGTTTGGTGGGTTTTTTGTTTAAAGCAGAAGGTGCTTCTCCTGTCACTCCAGGTCAGCATCTAGGAGGAAGACTCCCAGATAAATGGGGGCTGTGAGCATGACAGATGCCTCCTAATTTCAGAGAGGAAAACAATAACCAACAGATGGGTGGAACAATTGGCTGGGTGCTTTGCTGTCCTTTGTGGAAGGAAAGAGTTCTGGAAGGTTGGGTGTCAGCTGGTTAACGTGCTCCAGCTGTGTTCTTCCCTGAGCTGAGTTGTGCAGGGACGAAAAAACCCCAGGAAAGAAGATTCTGCCCATGAAGGAGGTTCACCAGCCAGAAGAAGGCTGGTCCTTCACTGGACACATGAGGAAATACACCCACTGTTTTACATTCCTCAGTTACACATCCTCCCAACACTTTAAGGAAAATCTGATGGGAACCAGAGTTTTGGGCATTTAGCAGGAAAGAGGCAGAGTTTTACTTGCAGAGTGAAAACAGTTCTGCATAACCCCTAATGCTTTTCATGGCATCCATTTCTGGCAACCTGTTCTTTCAGCATGATTAAAAATAAAAACAGAACGGATAGAAATTGTTGGCACGCATCTTTCCCCTGCAGCATTTAGAGGACATTACAGTGTATTTCAGGAGCTTTCCTTTGGCAGGACTGGTAGAAAGTTACTGGCAATATTTCTGGCAGTCCCGGGATGCTGTCAGATTACAAGCAAGCACGTTGTTGTCATCTACTCCTAATAATTGCATATTTGAGAAAAGTAGGAATTGTGTGCTTAAAACTCATTGATTGTTGCTCCCTAGTAAAAAAAAAAAAAGTTTGGATATTGTATGTTTTCTTCTTCACTGGCTCACCCTCTTAGCTAAGGGCAAGATGGCATCACTCCAGAAAGAGTAAAGGTGGCATAACTGCTGGAATAGCACTGAAGCAGCCCTTATGCCACAGCCTGGGCAGCTGTGGGCTGCAGGGCACATGGGGGCATGTTTCAGTGTTCATACGACTGGGCCAAGTGCTCCTGTGCCTTTCCCTTCTGGAAGAAGACACCACAGAGATACTGCTATTTCCTCCTCGCCCAGGTCAGTTTTACAGGAAGAACCAAGTAGATAACAAAAGCTGCAAACTCTCCCTGCTGCCTCTGAACAAACCTGGTGCATTTCTACCACTATTCTAACTCCCTTGTGTAGCACTTTTAGCTTGTCAGACAGGGGTTTCTTTGTTCACTTTTTCTGCTGTCACGAACCCAGGGCCAGCCGTTGCTGGACACCTCCTCATTGCTCAACCCTTCCTTTGTGGTACTGCCTCCTTCACCGGTGATACACTCTCACTGCTCTCTTAACCCTGATTAATGATTATTCGGTATTGTCGGTCTTTTGCACAGCACCCAGAAGGAGAGAGATTCTTCTAAACCCCACGGACAGACCCTAGCTTGAAGATCTCTCAGTCCAGATTCCAACGGCAGATTAAAAATGGCAAAGAGCACAGGGAGCCTGAGCCGGGCACTGGAGCTGGATTGTGTAAAGCTGTTGATGTGAAAACCTGGCAAACAGTGGGGTGAGGCCGAGAGCATTGGCACAGACAACTAGCACAAGGACGAGGTGGCATGAACCTGACAAAAAGGACCATTTGCAGATGACAAGAGCTATGGAAAGCTTTGCAGGTAAAGACAAGGACTCGATTTGATGGAGGGAAAGACTCCAGAAAGGGAATTGTCGAAGAATAGAAGAATGAGCTTCCAGGGCCATACCAAAGGACCCTCCAGGCCAGTACCCTCATTCTGACAATAGCCAGACATGGGGACAGGGAGAAGAGAATGACACAGAGCACAAACATTTATTTAGTAGGCCTTGATGGACTTCTCAACCTCCCTAGTTTGCTCCCAAACCCATGGACGAATGTAGCATCCAGAGAATCTTTTGGTGAGGATTTTCACGGCTCAACTACCTGTCACATAAGGAAGCACCTCCTTTTCTTTGTTCTGAACTGGAAACCCAGAGTTTGTTTGACAACCTCCAATTTTTGTGTTATGGGGGAAGCGAGCAATCCCCGGGCATCCTGACCAAGCCGAGGAGCAGGAAAGGAGAGATTACTTTTTCAGGTACACTGCAGCCTAGCCCTACTTGTTTGCCATTTTTTCTTCTTGCTTGGATGACTAATGCTGCTAGATTGCAGCTGCAAAAACAGCACTGCTTTTTATATACATCTTCCAGTCCGCTCAGGGTAAAGAGAAGAGCTTATGCTTTCTGCAAGGAAGGATTTCACCTGTTGCCACTGAGTTCATCTGATTTTGCAGATGTGTAACTCCTCCAATTTCAATAGCATGCAGTCCATTTGCAGCTGAACAGAAGTCAACCTTAAATGTGTCTATACATCAGGTGCCAAAACTGGCAGTCCAGCATAAGTAAATAAGCAGGAACTCAGCAACGGCAGTAGCAACCTGCTGCCTAAAGTACGTTTGTAGGCATTAATGCAAATCGACTGTTCTTAACCACCTGGCAGTAACTATGGCTGTTGCAGTGTTATTGTACAACTAAATAACATTTCAGCCTTTGACAAAAGTATATTGCAAAGAACTGTTTCAGAAGGGCAGTCACAGCATGAAATCAGCTTCAATCAGTGCGATTCTTTAACGTACCAGGATCTTTGGGCAACCCTTTGCTCTCACTCGTACCCACAGTCTCATTCTATTGTCAATTGATTACATTCTTTGAACTGATTTTTCAAACTTACTTTCAAATCCATGAGAGAGCTTCCTCTCTACAAGAGACTTGGCGGTGTTCAGGGGCTGCAGGCATTACTTATTACTGTTTTCCACTAAAACTTGAGCCCTGACATTGCATCTTAATGTTGACTCATGGAAGCTAAGAAAAGCAGATTCATTTTTTTTCAATCACTAAAAAATTTCTGGTCAGAAAAGGCAAGTTCTTTTGTCAAATAAAAAAAGTGTTATTAGCACTAGCTAATATACTTCTAAGGATATATTAAATTATAAAATGCCAGTGAAATGCTGCTGGCCTACGCTTTGGGAGAGTGGATTACACTGCAGATGAAGTCACTGAGTGTCCCATAATTGTGGGGTGCACTCAGCTGTGAAGCTGCGCTGCCGCAGATTTCCCTGGAGCACGAACAGTAGGAATTAATGTGTGTACACAAGACAGTAGCTGTCCAGATGTCAGGGTTAGAGGTCTGTTACATCCATAAAAAGCAGATCCTGCTTCTCTCTGCCTTAAATATTCAGCTCTTTTTTACATGCACTGGAAGGAAGACTTAGTTTTCAATTTTATGTCACACACAGAACCCCCAGAGCAGCTGTATGCAGGAGCGGGCCGTCTTTTAGGCAGAACTGAGCACTGCCAGCTCCTTTGAAATCCACCGGCACCTGGGAGCATTCAGTAAGTAATATTTTTGTTGAAAAGTATTGTTTTATTAACATCAAAATACTGCTGGGAATCATACTGATTTAGAAGGAGGTTTTATGAGCTTTCTGAGGTGCTCTCTTTCAGTGAAGGACAGATTCAAATTAAAACACTGGCTTTTTGCTTTTCTTTCTAAAAGAGGTATTTCAGCACAATATCATGTCACAAAAACGCTGGAGAGATTTTAGTTTAGGATTCAGAATGGACTTTTTGCTCCCTGGAAGGCAGCTTATGCCATCATTCCAAAGCTTAGGATCAAAACCTTCTGCATCACATGCAATATGAGTCTGCATTCATTTGTAATGGAATACTGCAGTGGAGATTCAGCTTTCCTGAATTGTTGTGAAATACCTACTTGGGGTTTGTTGGCTTGTTTGCTTGTTTGTTTTGCCACTCAGTGCATTACATATTGGCTGCTGCCACTCCAGTAACATAACACATCTGCAGAGTTGTTCCTCAAAACCCCCTGAACCCCCATGGTGGGTTCCATGCAAGTGTGTACCTCTGTAAAATCATTCAAAAAGATCATATTTTATCTAATTTATGTATCTTCTTTCTCATTTAAAAGGCATATCCCAGCAAAATCACGCCATTTATACTGATCTGTAGTATTTTGCACATGGATAAAGTGCTGCGACAAGCAGGGGTACAGCTGGACTGCTCTTGTGAAGGCACAAAGGGGTAGGAGACACTCTGGCTGGGGGGCATTAGTCAACCTGCTTTAATACAGAAGTAAGAAAAAGAGTCCCTGTGAATAAAGAGAAAGCCAGCCACAAGCTTTGTTTTTACAAAGTCAGGCTTGAGTCATTCCAACTCAGGTATCAGTGCTGGTGCCGCCAGCCACCCGCAGCTCGTAGTAAAGATCCCTTTTTTCACCATTTTCTGAAGGCAGACATGCTTTAGTGTGCTTTCTTTAAAATACAATATTTAAGTCAGGAAGCACCAAACCAAGGGCCCCACAAAGTCCACGTTTCCCAGGAAAAGGGAAAATGCACACAAAGCATCAAGGCTTCTGAATAGTTGCTCATGAAAGGGTCTCTGGTGGTAACCTACACATATTGCAGATTCCAGTAATGGCCTCTGGTAGGTTCATTCAGCCCCCACTCAACAAGAGTGTTCATCCTCTGTCAGTGAAAAATTACACTTAACTTACAGAGAAAAAGTGTAACGGCAGCAAAGCCGAGATTTGTACCCAAGTCTCCCAAGTCCAGCCCATTCCCCTGTACACCATGCCACTGCCTCGCAGGAGGGCAACCAAAACTAACGTACAGTAGAACTGGATTTAGCACTCCACTTAAAGGCCAACAGGAATGCAAGAACAAAGCCTTTTTCTGCTGTTCTCTGTGTTATGCTTCATATATGGCTATACTGACATGGACAAACCCAGGAGGGTTTTAGGCCTCGACAGCAGTTCTGCCCAGCTGCCCTGCACCCTCAGCTGCTGGGACACACAGCAGCTCTGCTGGAGCTGAAGTGCTGGGGGCCACAGCTGAATAAAGGATTTAGGAAAATTGAGTGACGGTCATGCCACTCTGAGGTGTCACCTGAGGAAAGGTTGGTGGCCAACACCATGTCAGATGGGTGATGTAGATAAACAGCCATCAGGAGCAACAGAGATGGAGAGACCTTGCTTCATTTTGGACTTCGAGCAGGACTGGAGCAAGGTTTCCAGAAATGAGAGAAAGAACTTCAAAACGCTTGCAGTCGCCAGAGGGTTGTAATCAAGGACAGCCTCTTATTTACTGGGCCCAACTCCTGTGTCCCACCAAACAAGCAACAACGTGACATCCAGGACACTTTCCAAGCTGGATGCCACATGTGTGAGAGAAAGCCTGTAGTTATCTACTATCCATCTCCGTATTTATAGCCTTCATTTACGGCCGTGTTATTGTTTGGTGGCCTTTTGTCTTTTTTTGGCAGTGACAATGACTTTTCTGCTGTAATACAAAGGAGAAGCTGTGTCCATGAGCCTATTCCAGGTCATTTTCACAGCACAGTGGTCACAAACACTGGGCAGGCCGCCTGCCAGGGTGTCTCTGCTGGCCTGCTGTAGGGCAGGCAGCTCCAGCACTGCCACGCTTGCTGGTATGTGTGTCTGCAAAAATAGAAAGCTGCTGAAAGATGGGCCTGGGCCATAATTTCCCTCGATATGCTTCATGGAGGAAGAGGTCAGAGCGTGAACCTTCTCTGAAGGTCAGGTAGAGACATTTGCACCAGGACCTAGCGCACTCAGAGCTTCAAATATTTTTCGGCCCAGGCTATTGGAGCACCCAGGAAAGTTGCTTAGGAATCCAGGCAATGTCACTGCTTGATTTGTTTCTTCCTAAGCTAATTTTCATTTGGAAGACAGAAGCAAACCGATGATCTTTTCCTCCTGCCTCCAGCCTTTCCTCTGGCTAACTTCAATTTGAGCACTTTTGACACCACTCTTATTTTGCTCACCTAGCTGCAGACTTCAGCTTTTCCAAATTCTCTATTTTCCCCAGAGGATGCAACATGTCCATGGACAAGCACAACCTCAAAGACTCCCCAGAGCAGGAGGACTTGGTCAAGCCCAGCTCAGCAGATCCCAGCAGGCAATGTGAGGAGAGTTAGGCACTTCTAATTAGATGCCCAGAGGAGACTGACCTGAGACCCTCGTGCCCGGCTTGCCTCCGGTGGCATGGAGGGAAGCGACCCTTTGTAGCTGCTTGCATGACCCAGGGCCCCACTGGTGCAAGAGAAAACAATAGGTGAATCTATCACTTTGTTCACTGCAGCCAGTTTTGCCCTTAACTCTGTTGATCTTTTCGAGGCAAATATCAAATAAAGCCATGGTGAAAACAAACTGCCACAGATTTATGACTTCAGTTCTTAATTAAATTTTTCTTTTGTAGCTGCTCGCTCACATGCAACACTCTTGGCTCCATGGCGAACGTAGGAGAAGGCAATAAATACAGCTTTGCTCTCCTGAGGGGTAACTCTCCCTTCTGGCCCGGGGAGAGATCACTCAATGTTTCCCTGCTGGAAGCAGACAGGGTGAGGGGGGGCCAGGCTGTCCACAACCCCAGCGAAGAGCCTGCAGGGTCTCTCAGGTAGCTGGTGACTGTCCCTTGATTCTGACTCAGCTTCAGCTCAAGGTTTTCCAGCTTGCTTTGACCTTTGGCAACAAGTGAGTCATGACAGGGAGTCTCCATGCGACACCTGCTCAGGTGATGGATATACCTCTTTGCCCAACAGATGCCCTCTGTGCAAAAATCCCCGGCAAGGAAAGGCAGCCCCGATCAGTGCTCTTGCCTAATGAGAAGCATTTCTGGGTCTTGATAGCCTGCCTTCCGATTCAAGGAAAAGCACAATTACGAGGTAGTCAGAGGACACACATAGAGCAGCTGCCCATCCTGCATTTATTCTGGGTTTTAGCTTTGCACATTTTCTATACGCGTTACAAGAAGAAAAAAACCAAAGCGAGTGCCAGGGCCAGGCTGCACCCAGAAAGCAGCTCGCAGCAGCCTGAGCAACACGCGCAGCCGAGAAAGGACAAAGTGAGAGCAGTTAAAGAACAAGATCTGAAGCAGGCTCAGAAAAAATGCCCCTAAGAAATGGAGAAGTAAGTAAGAGATTGTGAGAAAACAATTCTGACTATGAAAAACTTTTTGCTGTAATTTTTGGCTTGTTGAACAGGGGACCTCCAAAGTACTCGTGCTTTGGACTGTGTTTTATCACATGGATATTTTTGTGGATATATCCCCTCCCTTTTGTGATTCTAGGCACAGTTTCCCTCCCAGTGGGACCCTCTCAGCATTCCTGAGGACTGCAGCTATTTTCTATGCAGGGAAATAATATTGGAGGAGGTAGCTAACCAGATGAGAAATGAGGCTATTGTTTTTGGAGGATAATACGTGTTGGAATTTATTCCACTTCTAAGGGTGCACTATCATCACAAAACTGACCATTCACAAAACCGCTTACCCTATTTTTCCAGAAATGTTCTTGAATCCAAATTTTAATGAGGTATTTTGTCTTTTTAAAATCCCAAATAATGACTCCCATGTTTAGAGTAATAAATTTTCTCATTGCGAATTAGTAAACTAATAAATGCAATTATGAATTCTGAAAATAAAATATTTTCAAAGAAAATTTGGCAAAATATACTGCAAAACTATTATAGCACAATACTGCAAACTGTTCTAAGGTAAACACTACCTAAAACATTTGCATTTAAAAAAAAAAAAAGATTTTTAATTAAAAAAAAAAGTGTGGAAAAGCAGCAACTGTTTCCTATAAGAAGTATGTTACTGGCTCTTTTTCTCATAACAACTGAAAATCAGCAGAGAAGGCAGCAAAGGAGGACATTTCTCCTAGTCATCTATCTTCCCTTGCTATAGGATACATTTAAAACTTACTTCACCCGGTAAGGATTTTCTCCGTTGCCATTACAGTGTCTTCCTACACTCCTGACCTCATACCTGTATTTCCCCACAGCATGGTAATCTATGCCAGGCAACCGACACCTTTGCACAACCATCAGAAATGCTCCTAACCATATGCAATGCTACCCGGGGAGCGCTGCTTTAACAGTGCCATCGCAGGGTACTGCAACTATCCTGCTACCTGAAGCTTCGTGTGACGCAGGTGGCCAGAGCGGTGTATGTCACGCTATCTTTAAGGCCTTGGCAATTTTACAACCTGCAAAGGACAATGTGTGCATCTTGCATTATACATTGACTACTTTTCATTTGTGTTGCCCAGGGAAAGCAGAGTGAAAAAAACCCCAAACCACGAGAAGACTGCTCAATATAGAGCAAAAATGCATATGTGCAAAATCAACTGATGTACACAGACTTATTAATGGAAACAAGGAGATGCTGATAGCTAGCGAGTTAGGATTTCCATCATACACATGACTTTATCCTAGATTATTTGACAGTTCATTTCCTGTTTCAGCTGGCTTCTGCTAACAGCAGTGAAGGCTGGATTCAAACGTAAGATTCTTCTGCAAATTAAGAAAACCAATAAAACAAGATTTCTTTCCTAGAAGCCCTCAAGCGCAAGTATCATTCATTCTTTCCACTCTGCCCTGCCTGTCACACCAGGGAGTATATGTGGAAAGCAAAGTATGTTTTATTGAGGGGAAAAAGGAAACAAATCATTGTGTGTGTACAACTAGTAACCAATCTCCATCCTTCTGTAGAGTTTGTGACTGCGGTTCCCCAGCTGTCAGCATCATATACCATGAATAGATGTCTCTCTAATGTCACTTTAAATGTCAGTCTTTCTTCCACTCCCTATTCCACTACTGGCTTTCTTGTAGGAAAAATATCTTCTCTCAAGGGATGTACCTGGCCGGTCTCCAGCCTCCTGGAGAAGGAACTGCTCCCTGCTCTCTGTACAAGCCTCCGTACACCGATACCCCCTGCCCAGGCAGAGTCCAACGCCCACTGTCCATCCCACTCAAGAGCAAGGTGTCGTGAATACAGCCCTGTAACCATCTAGCAATGTGGCAAGAGCAATGGCATTGTGCTACCCTTAGGCCTCAAACTGAAATGGATCCTTACCAGAAGGGTCACTGGGAGGACAGCTGCCGGGCCTGCAAAGGAAGGTCTGCCTCGCTTTCTTTTGATTCCTGCTCTTTAGCTGAGCAATAGACGGTGATAGAAAGCATGTTCCCTTAAATCCTCTTGCCAAAATGCTCTGGCAATATAACATCTGCAGAATAGTAGCAGTTGCACAAAGGAAAGTAAAAGTGATTTTTCACTGCATTTACTCAGCAGTGTAAAAAAAATCAATCCTGTTTGTGATAATCCTTTTGAAGACAAAAGCTGCTGTGTGTTTCCAGTTCCACCTATTTGTCTCTTTCATTTCCTCAGTGATGTACACATTATTATGGTACTGTCAGTTGTGTCTGTGTTTGTGTGTTAAACTCCTCGGTTTCCCTGAGGATAAAAAAAAAAACAACAAAAGCTTTTGGCAATAAGAAACTGCATTTAATGACTCTGATTCTATAGAGAAATTTATGTATAAAGAATGGGCCAGATTTTAGCTTTCTTAATCTCAACAGGCTCTCTATTAAGCATAAGTGACATTTCCTTTCAGAGGAGACTGAGCTAGATTTTTCTTTGCCTTGTTGCATGGCAATAACCATGAAAGATACACAGCAATTACCTAAGCATTTTTACTTTCTCAAATCCCATCCAATATATAGATAATACTGGCAACAGTCATGTAAGACAATATACCAAAGAATGAAGCATTACTGACATCAAAATATGCTAAATGAACAGAACAGGGGATCTGAGATACTTGTGGTATGTATTTAATAAGAAGACCCTTTTTGGTCACATCTAGCCCACTAAACAGGCAAGTTTGAGACTGATGATGTCAGTGTGCCTTTTACAGAAAAGTTTTAGATGATCCAAGTGGTGGGGTTTACAATAGATGCTTTAAGCCCAGGTTTCTGACTGTGTGTTCAGATCACTTTCTTTCATAGCCAGCCTATTTTCCTTTTATCCACCCTTTCACTTGCATGTTTTAATCTTCAGGTCGTAGCCAAAATGAATTAAAGTGACAAACAGAACTTGACCCAAGTGTTCAGTTAATGGCACATTTCCTTATTAAGGAAGAGAATGTGAAAATATAGAACAAATTATGCAGATAAGTATCAGAAAAGTCAAAGCTAATCAGATCTCAGCATGTTCATGTGAGAGATTGGCACAGAATGCACTCTTATCGGACTGAAACATCATACCTCCATACAAATTTCTATGCCTTTTTCTTCTTCTCCTCCTTATACCATTTAATGACCACGTTTGCTCTTGGAATTTTTTTTTTCATTATATTTACTAATTGAAAAAAACAGTGTTAGTGCTTAATCAGTATCATTTAGCTCACAATAACACATTTCTAGAACTTCATCACATAAGTCTTCAAAACCATGTCAGTTTTGGAACCACAGTCGAGATGAGAATAGACTGAAACATCAAACAGGCATAAGCCAGTATACAGCATTTAGACACACTTAAACTTCAAACAGGAGTAGCTCTCCTTCACTTTTGTTCTGTACTTTGTCCCCAGTCACAAGGAAGGAAAAGGAGGCTTCAGTGAAAAACAAGTAAATCAAATACAGAACTGAGTACAAAGACAACTAACAACAGATACTACTATTATCAATGGCAATAGACAGTATGAAAAGAAGAGTTTAGAGAAGGACATCAAACCTGCTGCTTCAAGCTTTAAACTGACTGTTTTATATATTATTGGAATATTTCACTTCTGCTTCCTGTACAGCTTCTTTCACATCTTTATCCTCCAGTGCTGGATATAATCACAGGTGCAGTAAGTAGCAGTCAAAGTATTAACAGACTTAGCGGTTGCAGGAGGTAGTGGTTGTCCCTATCCTATTAGCACTAACAGGCACCGTGTAGGTTCTGTGCCAGGTGATGGGATGATGGCGTACCACTGCACAGCACCTCACATCACAACTGCATCCACCTCCAGTCTTTCCTTCCCTCTCTCTTCCTCTACTTTTAGTATAGGATCCCCGTCCTTTAATTAAACTGGTAAATGGCAACATCTACTGTATAGTCATTCAACATATGTGTGTGTTTTAATATGCTAAACTTTCCACATAACTTTTTCAGAATGGCCACCAACATGAAAGCTGGAAGCCATAATCCCAGCTTTGGTAGCACATCTACTCCTGTCTACCTGGTGCAGCAAATATGCATGCAGTTTGTGATGGTCACATTTTTTTTATTGCAAGCCTGAAGTGTCAGTGAAGGCACAAGGGGCCATGTTGCACAGAAGTACAGAAGACATGCAGTTCAGACAGCCGCTGAAGATCCAAATGTCAGTCTGGTGTCACTGCGAGAAATAAATTCATGAAATGAGAGAAAGTGGCTGCAGAAATGAATTATCATGAAAATTACTATTTTTCTTCTTTTTGCATTTCACGTACAATCAACAGTTTGTGAGGTGGCTGATTGTGGTTCTTAGTTCTTCAAAACAGAAAACGTTTCACAGCAACAACTCTCTAGGTTCATTAGAAATACTCTTTTTATCAGTTCAGAGGAGGAAACCATGCCTGAACTCCATGACTGGCTGCACCTGCAAAATCACATGAAAGCAAACAAACACAGGCTTCAGTGGAGCTCCACCACAGCGGAGGGATCGCTGTGCAACCTGGATGACAACAAAGGGAAACTTACCAAGCATGAAGATGGTCTGATAATACCATAGATGATATATAATGATAACAAAATCAGAAAACAGCCCAATCAGATGTAACAGGATATCCTAGGAGTGTACCACTCTACAGGCAATGACACCAAATCACAAAGTGTGAGTAAGTTTTATTAACCTCCTCAAGTCTCAGAATCAAATGAATGTCACCTGCTTCAATCATGTGCCTTCTTCATATAGAACAAAGGCACTCATTATTGAGGGTAAAGCTAATGATAATCTCTCTTGGCCAAGGCACTGAAGCATGCTTCTGTGCTTTTGTTGAAAAGCCATTAAGAGAGGATGTGGAACTTGAATTCTAACTAGGCTGGGTTACTGTGTATCTTACTCAGTAACTGAAGCAATTGATAGATCTCTTGGCTTCCAGAAAATACCATCAGCTTCAGAACAGCACTCAGTTGCCAACTACCATGTCCTCCTAGTACAGATGCCAACTTAGCTTGAAAGAAAGTCGACAGACTTGCGGAGGCAAGTCGCTGTAGAAGAACGTTGTAGCATGAAATGAAACCGCTGTTTACTTCCCACTCATGGAGCCACTGCATAAACAGCAGTGGAAATCCACTGTTCAGGCTCCAACAACCTATGCACAGAAAACTGATTACCTCATTAATTCAGGTGTTGAATGGATGATGAGGGCAGCAGAATTCAGATGTGTCCTGAAGTTCCTTAAGAACTGAGAAGATCCCTGACAAATCATGGGAGGTATTTGCATTGGTAACATGCTCAGGAATGTGCAAGCCACAGTCTTGTATGAAGGAAAGACTGAAAGGATCTTGCACACTATTCCCTCTTTATTATAAAAAACTAAGAAGAGACAGAAGAAAATTAAGATGCTTGAAAAGACTAATGTCTTCCAAGTAATGCACAATATATTTAATTGCTTTCAGTGAGGGTTAATATTGTGTTTTACATTTTCCATAAATGTAGGGATTAAGAATCTGGAACTAAGGAGATGTTGTGCTGCTGGTAGTGAGTGGCCGCCTGCCCTCCTCTGGTAAGAGGGATTCCTGGAGTTCCCTTATTAGAGGGAGATGCGTCAACATGAGCCTAACAGAAGCACATGTAATGAAAGATGCCCAGTGAAGGTAAAAGAAGCAGAGTTTTTCACTCATCCCATCACAGGATGAATTAACACCTACACTAACTGTTCTTATGGCAGTCACTGATAAAGACAGTAACATGGGAATGGTACAAAACCACAACGCAAAAACCTTAAGAAGGGGAGATATTTGCTGCCATTAACAACAACAGATCTGACTACGTCTAAATGTTCACCTCTGCATATGCACTAACATAGTAAAACAAATTACATAGACCTCCTAGCCAACATGCTTTGGGGCATATACTGTCAGCACAGGAAGAATGTTTAGGACAGTCTTGTACCAGTGCACCAAGACTTGACTTTTTTTCCTGTGCAGAGTTAGACAACATCCTAATAACTGTCTCAGTGAAGGAATGATTCATTTAAGAGGCTGAGACTGCTACAGAGCTGTCTGTTGTGAACAAAAAGCCCACACAGCAGGAAGCCTTTTACAGACAGCACCAGTTCAAATGTGTTAATTATTGCAAGTGTGCTTCCAAAATCACTGGGAGTATTCCTGGAGCAAACTGGGCATGTGACTGCCGTTATTTATTACCAAACACTGCCAAAGCCCATTGCATTAGACATGCATCCTGGCAGTTGACCCAGTTAAATACACGTGCAGTAAATCAGGTCTCAGTTACAAAATAATTTCCATATTTTTCAGTGCGCCTGCCTGTCCTTGTAGAATACTCTTGAATGGCAGCATAGCATATTGCAAACTTCACCACGTACAGCGGTGAACAGAAAAACCAGAGCAAAGGAGGTTGAAGGAGCGGTATGAGAGGAGGTGCTCCTAGTACTTTTCAAAAAGCACACTAAAGTAAGTGCATATCTTTACTGAATGCAGTAAGATACTAGACACTTGGGAGATTATCCTACAGAAGATACTTTCTGTTGGCCAAATCATGCGCATCAACACTGCTGATCCTTTCCTGAAGTGCTAGATATCAGTGGTTCCACAAAGTTCAGCAGAGCCATATCAGAAAATCATGTTTTTCAAGGAACAGAGATAATCGAAGCTGGAGGGTAACTCGTAGGTGTTCAGGGAATGCCACGTTCAAAGCCAACAACAGAGTGAACACTGGATGCCGTTTCACGCCCTGTGCCAGACCTCATGCCAGCCAGACTGTTTCACTGATCAAAAAGACTGAAGTTGTACTTTTACCCTTGACCCAGTGATTCCTGTGGAGCTAAGATGTCAGCCCTGTCCGTTCAGAGGCACTGAGTACTCAAAGCTTCCAGTGGTCATAAAGAAAAAAACTACTTGGTCTAAAAGTCAGTGCCGAGCAGACTTTGTGAGGCAGAGGTCACATTCCAGAGAAAGGGGAAACCAGCACTGTGTAGGGCGTTAGCGTGTCTGCAAGCCTGGAGGCCCCCCTCCTCATTGCCCTCTCCTCCACCTTGAGCAAGACTTGGTCAGTCTTGTTTCACAAAGCATCACTGGGGCAGAGAATTTACTTGTCTAGAAAGTCTTGTTGAGAAAACTTCTTTTTCTTAAGGACAATTGCTACGTACCCTAAGGGTTAATCCAAGCACTACATAATAAAGAAAAAAACATTAAAAATAGAGGTGGGGGAGATTTTGCACACCTATCTATATGCATTTAACTCAAAAGACCCTGTCTGGGCATGCCGTAAAGCTGAGAGAGAAAAAGAGAGATTCCTCTTCTAGCTTTGGCACCTCTACAGCCTTCAGGTCTGTCTCCCTCCCTCTACACTGACTGTCTCGGGTACTTATGGGAACTGGGAACCTAGCATGGACACTTGATCAGGTCTTAAGCCCTACATGAGGACACTAAGGAGCTGGATAATGAGCTGAAGTTTGTTTACATCATTTAAATGCCTAGGAAAAAAGTAAGTAACTTTCCCCTTGCTGAGATATTTTTTTATTTGAATGATAAACCAGGAATGTTTTGGCTTCTTGGCCTGGGGATGTGTGTACAACTGAGATTAATTCTGCATCACTCTGCTGTGTCACTCTTCTCTATCACTCCTTTCTCCAGAAATCAATTAGTCTTGAATAGAGAAATAACTGAGTCTTATAGTTAAATCTCATCCTATCAAAGGCAATGGTTTAACTTTGACTTGTGAATTACAATAACACTTTGAAATAAAAAGTTCTATCAGTTTGAAAATTGTGCATTCTGTACTTCAAACAGTTATTTCAATATTTAACTGTTATTTCTAGTAATAATCAATAATCTTTGGAATTGCTCTTGCAGGTGTAGAGCATAAGAATGATGTGCTCATTTCCACTTGCCCATTAAAACTGCACAAACAAAAAATATTGTACCCGTATTTCTCCCTGCTATGCATGGCTTAACACTGATTCAGCCTTTAATGTCTAAAACATCCCTGTCTAGCATTAATGTAGATAAATAATCCTACCTTAGATTAAAAAGAAATAATAATAGAACATTATCACCATTCCACAGATTTTAGTTCCATTTTCTTGCTATTATAAAGGTGGAGAAAAAACTACAGAGTCACGACTATCTTTAATCAAGGGGAAAAAACCCAAATCCATATGAGATGTTAATAAAAATCCCCAAAGGTTATTTTCAATGAACTTTCTTCTGACCTAGTATCACAAATTGTTTTGTACAGAGAAAGGAATCAGTTAAATGTTTCACAGAAGGAGGAAATACTGTTTCTTCAAGAAACAGGGGAAGCACATAGAGATAACTGTGTGAAACTTGGATTTCAGTTGGATTGTCACCCACTCCGTGGTGCCAACACCCAGAATTTCATCACTAATCATGCAATGTTCAGATTTTATAGCTTTAGCTCCTGGTGCCAGATGACTACATTCAAACATCAGTCTCATTGTTTTGTTGTTTTGAAAGCAGAATTTTAAAGCAAAGCCCTCCCAGTTGCATAGGATAACAAAAAAATGGTCTGAAAGTTCAAAAATGATGATTTTTTTTTTTTCTACACAGTGTTCTTTTCAGAAATACGAGTAATGAATGATTTTGAAACACCGTCTCCTGGTATTTTAGAGTCTCACCTATTATTCTGATAGACTGGATAACAGCATTACTGTTTACTTTCCCTGAAAGAACATACTAGTAGCGACTGTCTGTCAACAATGTCTCTTTTTAACTTGGTTTCCTAAGCGAGCAAAGCTTATCTGATTATATTGCCTTTCTGTCCTTACAGCTACTTGTTAATAGCCTCCCAGTTACCTTTTGAAGCCATTGCTAGCTTCACTCAGATGTGGCTCAACAGCAAAGATCTTACAGAAACCAAGTTGCTGCAAGTTTTGCGCAACCAGTGGTGTCGGTGATAGATGAGCGAGATCCCAAGTAATACTGTCATGAAAGGAAAAGCTACAGTGTGAGCTCAGGCACGATCTATTCTGCTAATCTTGTGCTGCTGCCAGGGTGGCAGTTAGGAAAAATGGGAGGGAGTCAAGGGGTTGGAGTAGCATAAACGGATTAGATAATGTGGGTGGACTCTGCAACAGAAGATGTCAGGATGCTGTTGGGAGAGATGAAAAGGGATATAGAAATAAGGTGGCAGTGCTCAAAAGACAGCTTTTTTTCAAGGGATGTTGCCTTTTGGTCCACATGGCTAGTACTGGAAGCCTTACAGAATTGTTTCTGTTAAAAAGTGAAAATGATGATGTGAGATCTTTTTTCAGCTCATTCCTTCCTATTTACAGGTGTCGAAAGTTCTGTTTCTGTAAACATGGTAAAGGTCAGCAATAGCTAGAAGTTTCCATGCTAACAGTTTTCAAGCACACTTTTCTAGCCAGTTCTGTGACATGAAGCACTCTTTTTGTTCTCTCCTTGCACCAAACTTCCAGTGAGTTCTCAGGCTTTCTAATTGCCTTCTGCCTCGAACACAAAGCCAGACAAAGCTGCAATGCCCCACAAGCACTGGTAGCCAATTTCCTAGGAAAATACCTTGTTTTGCCACAGTTATTTCTTGTTTAGGACTTGCAAAGCAACATTTCATCTTGGGCAATGTTTTTGATTGTTTATACTGTTATTACAGAAAGGTGCGTAATGATGTCTTCCATTTATCAGGATGAGAGCTAGCCACCTCTTCCATTAGCTTTATCAAGAACTTTGGTTCCCAATGCCCCAAGCATGTTTGTTAACCATCATTAATATCTTTTGGTATAACAGCTCTTTTTCCATATGGAAGCAGACTTAAATTGTGTTTTACACCATTTTTAAGGAGGTGTGTGAAGGAGGATTTATTGTTCAGTGGAAGACACCTATTACCTGACTGGAGAAACAGCAAAGTGAAAAGGGACTTATTTTCCAAAGATGGATCCTTATCATGCTCTGTAGCTGAAGTATATGTTGGAACATGCACACAAGTCATAGATAACAGATATTGTGACTTTAGATCATAGTTTACAACAAAATAAAGCTGAAATGTAAAACCAGTGGAGATCAAAACCAGAAGGAGACAAGCACATGTTAGTGATGAAAGAGCAGAAGGTAACAGGTTGTTTTACAATTATGGAGGAAAGAGAAGAATCAGATCTGAAAAGCTGAAAGGAAGAGGACTTGCTGACTGATTTGCTTCTCAAGTTTCTAAGCAAACTCCAACACACGACAAGGCAATCAAGGAGATGGAATGTAAAACTGCTTTTTTTACAGCTGAAGCCTTCGTATTGAATTCATATATCAGAACCTCCAAAGATGAAACAAATAACCTATGCTGCCAGGCTGGCCTTGCTTTCCAGTGGCACTGCTGCACACAAATACACTATGAATTTGTGCCTAGGGCTTGACTGCTTCACTTCAGAACTAGTAGCGGGGTTGGAAAAAGCATAAAGCTCTGCCGGACTTGTGTGGAGTGGGAACAAATGCCGCCTGCTGTTCTGCAGTGACCCCCTCTGACTAATCTGGAGGCGATTCAGGTCTGTGGGAGGCAGAGAAAATTCTGAAAGGAAAAAAGGTGAGAAGCTTTATGCCACTGCTCCTCAATTCATGCATTCTGTGCTGAATTCTACATGTCATCAGTGAAATCCTGCTTAAAGTAAGAGAGGAGTTTTTTGAGAATTGGAAGATTCATGCTGAGAGTCACTAGTGGTGTGCTTAGGTGGGCCAAACTGAAACTCAGTTTTGTTCCTTCAGTGGCATGCCAGGACACATATAGGCACACCAGACAAGAGAGGCAGAAACATAGGACTCATCAGGAAGGCAGTGCTGTGTGGTTAGTATTTACCATGCCGAGGCACTACTGTCTGACTGGCAAATGTGACAGATTTATGGGTTGGGCTGGAATCTAAGTCTTTGGGAAGGAAATCAAAGAAAGGAAACTAAAGCAAACCCAGAAGATAGTGTGAATTCTTGATCACCACTGAGGAAAGGTTCAGAAATGCGGCCTAGCCAAGGAACTGTATGTGAACAATGACAGCCAGATGCCTGCATCATGAAAAAGGCATCTTGGCCTCTTTGGACAGCATCTTTCTGTTCTAGAAAGAAGAAAGACATCTGTGCAGGGGGGAACCGATGGAAGAATGTGAGACTGCCTGAGGAGCTCGGAAGAATGAGGGTGTGCTAATTGAACAGATAGGAAGGAATTGTTGCAGCACAGCAACAGGATGGACGGGAAGAAGCTGGTGACAAAGGTGCTGTGTGGGGATAAAGCAAGTCCTACTGTACCCACAGTCTCCAAAGCCTGGTATCTTCTGATAACACCAAGGCAAAGCGGGTAGAAAAAATGCCATCATTTCATCAAGTAGCATCTAACTTTGGCTGTTACTTAAACTTTCACAGAATTAAAGATGATTTAAAGTAGGGAAATATGAAGTCATGATAATGAAAGCACAGCACTTTCACTGTGAAGGGAACTGCGAGAAAAGGGATTGGTGATGTCGCTTTGTGAGAAGGTTCTCAAGAAGCAAAAGAAAAAGAAATCTGGGTGACTCTGCCACTCCTCACTTAGCTGCAGAACTGGCAAAGGTAGGAAAAACAATAACAACAAAAGACAAAAATTGAAATAAAGGAAAACTAAAGAGATTTTAAGCACTTTTGCAAG
Organism: Pandion haliaetus; assembly: GCA_013401275.1. Lineage (NCBI taxonomy): Eukaryota > Metazoa > Chordata > Aves > Accipitriformes > Pandionidae > Pandion > Pandion haliaetus. The sequence continues at coordinate 28,178 of VYZV01045292.1, forward strand.
TGTATTGAGATGAGAAGCAAGGAAAGTGCAAAGGCAGTTTTCAAATCAGTGGGAATGGTGTTAGTGATGGTACTAACACTGGACAGCGAACAATCTGTCCGTAGTAAAGCCATAATGCCAGCATGCAGACGATGCTACCGCCACCAGTCTGGGCAGTAGATTGGCACTGTTAACGGCAATCCACAGCTCTGGCTTTTTGGATGATAATCTATACAATTTCTGAAGGTTTTCGGACCTGGTTGCCAGTGTCCCTCAAATCCTCATCACGTGGTGGGTTGGTTCCACGTCCCTGGCGCAGCACACCCCAGGCCCACGGCCCTCACCGGGACGTGGCGTGAAGCCGCACTGTGTGCTGCTGGGTGGAGAAACGACACAAGAGACACCCCACAGAGCAACCCCGGAGTCCGGGCAGCCTGGGAGAAACGAGAGGAAACACCGTGCCTCCCTCCCGCGTTACTCGGGCAGCAGGGCCTCCTCTCGCAGCCTGGGCCGGCTCACCCGCTGCTCTCGGGGCTGTGGCCTCTCACCTCCCAAAGGCTGTCCTCTCTGTGAGGGTGCTGCGGCTGCCAAGTGAACGTGCCTAAAGCAGCGAGCCACCTTTTGCTTTCCCTGACAATTAAGAGGACACGGAGGTGAGAACAGGCGAGATGGGATGTGTGCAGCTAAGGAGAGGGGAGCGAGAGCCTGGGTGCTGGGTGGCCATATGGAGAACCCGCAACAGCAGCCCCAAGGGAAGGAGGTGGGGGAGCACATTTTATGTGAAGCTGGGCATCCTGCCCTACCACACATCTCACGCCTGCTTTTCAGGATTATTACATATCTGAGCGCCACACACTCATGACAGGTCTTGCTCTTTCCGACAGCAGCGACAGCTACCGACACTGGGCGCAGCGATAACATTACACCGCTTGCAGTGACCTTTCAGGAAGCCGCGGGCCACGCGCGGCCTCGCCGTCCCGTCCGAAACAGCCGCGCTCGCCCGCAGCACAAGATGGCGCCGCGCCCCCTCCCGCCCCTCTGGCTGCGGCTCCC
>VYZV01045293.1:0-10853 GCA_013401275.1 Pandion haliaetus
TGACATAACATTTTGTACCAAGCTAAAGACTGAAATTCATTTCTGTGGTTTATAATGGCATACCTTTAGAAGAGAGTTACTCTCTCTGAAAACACTACAGGAACAGCAGCTCAAACCAAAACCGTCTGTTTAAATTTGCACTGCTAAAGTAATTAAAGGAAATCTAGGCAGCTGCAAGGACGACTACGTTGCCTCTAAAAACCCGATTTCAAGGGTTCACAGCACAGATACCACGGTTTAATTTTTCTCAGGGCATCAGTCACAGCTAGCCTGCAACTAATGGGACAGTGTACTGAAGCCTTTCTCCACCTACAAACACGGCTGCCCCACCAGGTCTCCACTTACAGAGCTCAAGCGCTTAAGCGTCAAGGCTAAAAAAACGTCATTTCAGAAGCTTAATTCAAGCTTGTTATGTACGGTTTAAAAGAAAACCGCCACTTTTCCGATCAGAAGCAGCCCCCTCCGGTAGCCAGGTGCAGCCGAGCGTTCCGCCCCCTGAGCCGCGAACAGCCAGCGCCGCCCAGGCACCTCTCCGCAGCCAGCCCGCTGCTCCCCGGCACCCAGTCCCGCCCCACGGCCCCCCCAAACCAAGGCGGGGGCCGCCACGGGGCGCCCGGGCCCCGCCTGCCGCAGCCGGGGCAGACGCCGTCGGCTCCGGGCTGAAGGAGGCGGAGCGGGCGGGCAGAGCTGGGCCTGGGGGCTCCCGCTGCACCCCCTCCGTTCCCGGTACCTGCTCGCTGCCCGCATCTGCACCTTGCAAAATCATTCTCAACAAGCTCTAATGACTGACCTGGAGCACCCAAACCACGACAGCAAGCAGAGATTTTTCAGGTGCCACATCATGCATCAACCCATCTTGTGCACAACAGATGTAGGATTTAAACAACCTGCCCCCCGACCCCATCAGCGAATTAAAGAACACTAGAAAATATAAATAAAATTCTCTTTTAGTTTCAATGGTAGTCAGTGGGTGTTCCCGGCATTATGAATCTGATGCTTTGACCGATCTAAATAAACTACTGGTATGGTTGGTATGACTTCTAACACTTAGCTGTGACCTGGTTGTCATTTCGGTGGGATCTGAAACAGCTGTTGCCGCGTTAGGTAGTTTGTGGATTTTAAATGACAGGGTTTGTTATGTTTTCACAGCAACACATAAAAGGTAGCACTACAGTTTATGGTGGAGTTAGCTGGCTGGAAAGTCCCTATAAATGAGCGCTGACTCAGGCCTGTAACCGACCTTGTGAACTGTACATAGAGTGTTACAAGAGTCTATATATCGAGTTTTAAACATAAAAGCTCCTTTGTTAAAATACCACAGGCAAAGAACCAGTAGGGTATTTTTCGCTTTGTCCAGCTGTAGAAAATTCAGCACCACTTGGAATTCCCAGTGTGTTTTCTAAAACAGTACCAAAGCCTGGGTTTGATTTTGAAATGAGAAATACGCTCATACTCAACATATCTTCGGGAGATTCAAACAAGCTGTATGCTGTACTGCCTATAATATATAACAGTCTAGCTAGAACACATGCAAAGGGAAATCCTTGCTATTTCTCTTTAATACTGAATCATTCAACTATTAGAAACTCTATCTACAGAAGGCAGTAGTACATTCAGCACACATCACCATATACTGTTAGGGGTTGCGATTCCCTCTGCTACAAAGTAACATTTGGTTTTTTCATTATCTGATTAGGAAACCAGAAATCGCACACCTGCTTGTACTCTTGGGAGGAGGAAAGACAGTTAGGTTGCTAAAATTAGGAACATTATAGAGAAAATCAATTCTTGTGTATATAGTATTTTTCATTATCAGACAAACTTTCTTCTTACAGAGAACTAAGAACTTCTATGTTGCTGTTTATTCTTTTTCCCTTTCCCCCCACATTTCATTCTTTTCCTGCAGTGACCACAGTTAAACACAATTTATTTACATAAATGCAATACCAGCTGATTTTAATCAGCATTTCCAAGGCCACAGGAGGATACAACAGAAAAAATGGTTTAAAACTCACCTTTGTTGGGTTAACATCTCATTTTCACCTGAAATCCCACAATCATACCTAACAAAACAATCTAAATCTAACTTCAGAGATAATAATAAGATCAAAAGAATGAAATGGTGAAAGGATGAAGAGAAGAAGGGACTACACACAAATATAAAGTGAGTACTCCTCAGCATCTGTTTCAGAACTGTACTAAAAGCAATTAAAAAAATGGACCAGATAAAAAAAAAATCCATCATTACCAGCCAAGTCAACAGAACATAGACATTCATGCAGTTCATAATTGTTATTTAATAAAAAGTTTAGCAAATATTGGAGCATCAGTGCAATAAAAAAGGATCAGTGATGCAGTAAAACTAAATACAGGAAGGAAAAAAGTCCATATGTACCATTTTTATCACTAAGTTTTCATCTTCTGCAAGATTCAGCGACATGGGGTTTTTATTCCACCTTGATGCCTCAGTTAAATTCTGGAGTGCCAGTAATTAAGAACACATTTCTTTCTCCCTTCAGAGGCAAAAGTATTAAACAGTAGATAACAATGTGGTTTACTCCATGGAATTAACAAAACTTAAGCCAAAATACTATGTACAGTGAAGTATTTTACTGACCAGATGTTTTGTTTTTAATGTGAAAAGAGCAATCCTTTAATTTTTAACCAAAGTACTTACTGGCATGCTTTGTACGTTTTGATTAGAGCAAATAAATAATGTTTGAAAGTACAATAAATTTTGTGTGTACAAAAATTAAAAATGTCAGATTTGGGTATTACTTTAAAAATAATTTCAGGAAGGGGTTTTTTCTTCCCCAGGTTTCACATGACAGACTGAAAAACATTAACTAGCATGAAAATGGAACAAGATGTTTGAATGCAATGGAATCTGAAGGACCTTCTGAAAGGCCTACAACTTGTCTCTCAAAGTTTTATTCCTAAACCACTCCAGTGGTTACAGCAATCTCAACCGAACAGTAAGTATACATACTGGGACTTAAGCGCACATAATACTTTTTCTTGTACTCCATCTAAAATCCCTTTTGTCTCTATTTTTTTTAATTAAAAATATATGCACATATATATAAGTTCTCTCACATTTACCCTTTGTGGACTCACTATAGCTGTACATAAAACAAGTAATCAATCTCACATTGTAAAGACCTTTAATGAAGCAAACAAAGCTTTCTCATAGAGGCTTCTAATAGTGGGGAAATCGATAATGATTTTTGTAAAGCGAAAGTTTTAGTCATCAAAATTCAAGTTCAAGGGTTTTAAGTCAAGAGCTGATACTTATCTGTTATGTTCATAGGCAGGACTCGAATTATGGACAGCACTTAAAATGCAATTAGACACAATAATAATTTCAAAGAGATGATGAATTTAACACTTCAACTCACCATGAATGGTGAGACATTACACTTTACGTAAGTTTTCAGTGCGGAAAAAAAAGCATGCATTTTTCAGTTCAAAATTTTTTTAAAAGACAAAACCAGGTCCATATGTTTCCCTTGTACACCTTATTTTTGCCATACCTAGCTAACAATATGGAAGCACAAATATAAGTAGTAGTTTTGTAAGTAAGAAGTAATTCCTATGAAATACTAGAAAATTTCCCCCTATTTGAAGAAGGTTTTTTTTTTTTAAACTTTATGATCTTTATTAAGTCTTGTTATGCATATAAGTATTGAGTATGGAATAATTAATGCAGGAAAATCAAATTAAAGACAGGACTAAAATAGTATTTTCTTCCCTAAAAAAAGAGCGATAACTATTTATACATTGTAAAAAAAAAAAAAAATAATAATCATTCTCAGAAACATGCTGTGCTATAAGAAGCATGTGTTTAGTCAGATAAGTCTTCTGCTCATATCAAAACGGAACTACTGACCATTAAGGAAAGATCACTTTACAAATTGTTTTAGAGGAGCCACCATAGTAACAGCACAGATGTACAACACAGTCCTACAGTTACTGGAACATGGAAAAGATTTTTAAAGATAGTGAAGAGATCTGGGTTCATCTGTGTCAACAGAAACAAAGCAAGTTACAGGCCAGAACTTGTACGCCTATTTCATCTTCACAGCCACTCTGGAAAAACACTAGAATGAGCTCGAGCACCTATCAGTGCCCGTCTAAAAAAGAAAAAGGAGTCCATATTTATTATCAAGACTACCATAACACTAAAGGAAATAGGAATACTTTGTGGTTGGTGTAGGTATGCTGACTTACTGACTCTGGATGCAAATGACTGTCACAGGAAGCCTCTGTTCACACCCTTCTCAAAGGTGAGGTCTTCATTTCACTGGAAGGCAACAATTTTGTTATGGGTGTTACTGGGTCAAAAACCATCCTTTATCTTCCTGTTGTGTTGCAACAAAAACTAGCACTGCACATGAAATGACTGATTCTTTGAATACTTTATGTAATAGTCTAACCCTTATTTATTAGGGCTAACACTCTATGGGCTAAACAGATAAGAATTTTTATGTCATAATTCATGTACCTGCTTTTAATTAAGAAATTTCCTTATACTCTCACGTACTGGTAGGTGACTATTCTATTCAGCTTTGTAACGGTACCATTAATTTGGTGGACTTTCTACACACTGACTCATTCTGTATCTTGCTCACTTCTCCAATGCTGACAGGGCCAAGCAGTATTTTCAAGTCTATCAGCTGCCAGGTTCTTAAGGCACGGGATGATTGGTTTCTGAAACAAACACACATTAATTGCACACTTTCATCTTGCCCCAGTTTTACAATATATTTTTCCAATCATAACTTACCTTACTTGGCAAGAGTACAAGCACAACTGTGCTGGTAAGAAGATGGTCAGCTATTATCTAGACAATGCATTTTTCTAACATGTCTCCTTCCTTAGAAGGCCTTTTGAAAAGACAGAAATTGCAAGCTGTCTCAAATCACTACCAGTGTTAAACAGAGTAGTTTGTTTCCTAATGTCTTCAAAAGAATTTAAAAAAAGAAAAAACAGGCAGCATTCTTCCTGATAAGAACCTTCAATGCAGGAAATGTAAATATTCAGATAATTTCTGAACTTAATGCTGCAAGCAACACCAAACCAAGCACATGAATACACTATTTCGTTCACTAAAAATAAAGCCCATTTGTGCATTTCTAACAGTGAGAAAGCTTTCATTTTGTCAATGAAATTTGCCTTTGTAGGAAGCAATATCCAGGCCACAGCACGTTACCACCTCTTTTGAGTGCAATTCCTTTTCTAAAGGAAAGTTGTTTGGTTGTTTTGTTTGTTTGTTTTGTTTTTTTTTTTTAAATTCAGCCATTTACTTGAAAATGAAACAAATGTACAGTTAGTGCCCTAGGAGGCTAATATGTGTAACAAACATTCCATTTAAGTTTCCTTACATAGTCATTCAGCAAAGGCCATTAGAATTTAACATAAAAGGTAGCACCTCGGTAAATACCACAAGACATAACTAGACCATTACATACAGGAACAAAGTTTTTATGTATAAAAAACACTAGGCACATATAAAAGAGTTCCAGGAAGTTAGCTGGTAAGTTCATGATTCATCAGGAGTAGTCAGCATGGATTCACCAAGGGGAAGTCATGCTTGAGCAACTTGATAAAGTTCTGTGGTGAATCACTGGCCAGTAGATGAGAGGAGAGCAGTAGACATTGCCTACCTGGACTTTGACACTGTCGCCCGTAAGATCCTCGCAGACAAGCTGTTGATGCACGGGCTGGATGAGCAGAAAGTGAGGTGGACTGAAAACTGGCTGAACGGCCAGGCTCAGGGAGCACTGATCAGTGGAACAAAGTCTAGTTAGAGGTCAGTAACAAGCAGTGTACCCCAGGGGTCAACACTGGACCCAGTCCTGTTTAACATCCTCATTAATGACCTGGATGATGGGGCAGAGCATACCCTCAGCAAGGCTGCAGATGACACAAAACTGGGAGTGGCTGATACACCAGGGGGTCATGCTGCCATCCAAAGACCTCTGCAGGCTAGAGAAACAGGCTGACAGGAACCTCATGAAGTTCAAAAAGTGCAAAGCTCTGCACCTGTGGAGGAACAATCCCATACACTGATACGTGCTGGGGCCACCCAGCTGGAAAACACCTTTCGCAGAAAAGGACCTAGGGTCCTAGTGGACACCAAGTTGAACATGAGCCAGCAGTGTGCCCTCGCCACAAAGGCGGTTAATGGTATCATGGCTGCATTAGGCAAAATCACCAGCAGGCTGGTGGAGGTGATCCTTCCCTTCTACTAAGCACAGGAGTACTGTGTCCAGTTCTGGGCTTCTCAGTACATGAGAGACAAACGTACCTGAGGGTCCAACAAAAGGCCACAAAGATGATGAAGGGATTGGAGCATCTCTCCTATGAGGAAAGGCTGAGATATCTGGGACTGTTTAGCATAGAGGAGAAGGGTCAGGGGGATCTTATCAACATACATAAATATCTGAAGGGAAAAGTGCAAAGAAGATGGAGCCAGGCTCTTGCCAGTGGAGCCCAGTGACAGGACAAGAGGGAATAGGTACAAAATGAAACACAGGTTAACCCCAGCTGGCAACTAAGCCCCATACAGCCACTTGCTCGCTGCCCCCACAGCAGGACAGGGGAAAGAATCAGAAGGGTAAGACTGAGAAAATTCACGGGTCAAGACAGTTTAACAGGCAAAGCAAAAGCAGCGCACGGAAGCAAAGCAAGGCAAGGAATTCATTCACTACTTCCCATGGGCAGGCAGGTGTTCAGCCATCTCCAGGAAAGCAGGGCTCCATCACATGTTAATGGTTACTTGGGAAGACAAACGCCGTCACTCCAAACATCCCCCCCCCCTTCCTTCTTCCTCCCCCAGCTTTATATGCTGAGCATGACGCCATATGGTGTGGGATATCTCTTTGGTCAGTTGGGGTCAGCTGTCCCAGCCGTGTCCCCTCCCAACTTCTTGTGCACCCCCAGCCTACTTGCTGGTGGGGTGAGGTGAGAGGCAGAGAAGGCCTTGGCTCTGCATAAGCACTGCTCAACAGTAACTAAAACATCCCTGTGTTATCAACACTGTTTTCAACACAAATCCAAAGTGCAGCCCCATACTAGCTACTATGAAGGAAATTAACTCTATCCCAGCCAAAACCAGTACAATAAGGAAATACTTTTTTTACAGGGAGGATGACTAAGCACTGGAACAGGTTTCCCAGAGAGGTAGAGTCTCCTTCCTTGGAGATACTCAAAAGCCATCTGGACATGGTCCTGGCCAACAAGGTCTAGGTGGCCCTGCTTGAGCTGGGGGATTGGACAACATGACTTCCAAGGTCCCTTCCAACCTCAACCATTCTCTGCTTCTGTGAAAAAATGAAAACACAGAAGTTTTGAAAAAAGGCAGAGTTTTATTATTTTTTTTTAATATAAAAAGGTCATGAACTGCATAGAAATATGACTTCAGTCATCTTAAAATGTTACTCATCACTCACTCACTCTCAGTAATTCCCAGTAACATGCCAGGAAGCAAGACAGGCTAACAGTTGTCTACAATGTCTGTATTTACATTCAATTGAAGTTATGCATGCACAATAGTATTTTTAAATAAATCAAATGCTCTGATCCAAACAAAATCTGATTCAAGGTATATTTTAAGTTTACATAAAGTATAAATAAAGTCTTCAAAACTTAACTTCCTTGCATAAGACCAATTTTCATTTAATTTTAAATTTAAATTTAAAGATAAGTTAGCTCCAAAAGTAGTAAGAAATGTAAACATCAGATACCATGATAAAAATCTTAAGGAATAAAAACCTTGTCATAAAGTGCTGGCATATGCTTTCACCTTTATTTTCCAGATGTTAAAAACGACAAGCTTCCCAGTTGTAATTTCAGTTCAGTAATATTTTTGCAGAATTTTAAAATGTAATGATTCTTTTCTACCTTTATCTGTTACAGCTTTTTGACATTTTCTTCTTTATCTTTAGTGAACTTTAACTTCTGAGTATGTATAAATTAGTTTCTATTTTTTAATTTACCCAGGTCAAACTGGACTCCACACTGATGGGGGAGGAAAAAAAAAGTTAGCTAAGACTCCAACTGGGAAAAGCCAAGGATTTTGAAAAGTAAGGGTTTAAGGTACCTGAACACAATCCAACAACTGCCTCCAGCAAAGTAATTTTATAATGATACGTATTATCAGTATCACTGAAAAAAGTTACATGAGAATTAATACATACAGGAACTCAGTGTGGTTCTTAGGCATCTGAGCTTCATACATGCTGAATATGTTACTTCATTTCACATGAGATTAAGTCTTGGAAAACTTTGACTTCTTTTGACAAACATAAGCTGAAAGATAATCTTACATGCCTTACACCTCAGTTGACTTTTCACTTGTTAACATAAGTCACCCAAAATAAAGACGACAGTCCTGAATTCCCTCATCCATTAGGTGATACATTTTATTGAAATCCATTTGTAAAAAATCCTGTTCCTTCTTTGTGTGAAGAAAGATAAAATACAACCTTTTACCACACATTACGTTCACCTCTCAATCATATGTTGTTCCAAAACCTCAATCTGCCTAACTATTGACAAGTCCACAGGCACACTTGAAAAAGATTATCAGATTGTGGTATTTTATTATACAAAACAAACCAAATCCAAATCAAAGACGATTAAGTCTAAGCTCTGAGGAGTGGAAAATCCCAAAAGTATTTTAAAGTGCCATTTACTTTCAAAATATTTATAAGAGTTTTAATACATCCCCTACACAAAAAGACTTCCAGCCAGTGTTACGATTAGGATTTTATCTTGTCAGTATTAGTTTCAGGCTGTTAAGGCATGATTGGTATTTGCTCCAAGTCAAAACTTGACATCGGCATTATTTCCTAAGAGCCTAGAAACAGGAAGTGGAAGGGATGTAACTTAAAAAAATAACAAACCCACTAAACAAACCGAATTTAAGGGCTTAAAACAACTATTAAGTAGCTTGTCTTTAGATACTAACACACTGCAGTCCATTTCTCAGAGCGGGCATGAAGCTAAATTATTACAGATAACAATAATTGACAGAAAGATGCACTGCACTTCTACATTAGAGGGGCATAATGAAAGGCTTTTAATTGCAGCTTCACTGGCAAAAATGGTTATTTTCAGTTTATTCAGTTACTATTTTTAACTCTAAAGAGGCTTTCTGTTTGGGTTTTTTTTGTGTTGTTTTTTTTTTTTTTTTTAAGATGAGGAATACATCAATACAAGTAGACGATACTATTTCAGAGCTTTTATGAAAGCAAACTAACAAGCTTATCAAATATTCACATCAGCATGGGACCCTCATCCTCTTCAAATATAACTTACTGATAAGAAGCAAAGGACCACTAGCACAAGGACTGACAATCTATCAGTTTTCTATTCAAGCACTACAGAGATCCAACACAGGAAAAACAGAATGTGCACTAGAATTCCTAAGTGGACCAGATCTGTAAGGCAGAAACATTTCCTTAACTACTAATGATCCTAGAGAGAAAGCAGTTTTCCAAATGGCCCCAACAGACATATCATATTCCCAAAACATACTAACTTTAGCTTCCATTTAAAGCTATGAGAATGGTCACGAGTAAGCTCAGTAAATCAGCTAGATTCAGTTTCCCTGCTTAGACCAATTTGTTATTAAGAATAGTCATAAAAGTGTGCATGAATTCAACCACTGTTTGGCAAAGCTTGAGTTTAAACAAAGTCATTTTCAGGTTTTAGTTTGTTCACTATGGCAAAATTTTTGGACTAAAACTTGAAAACTGCAAAAATATTTAATTACATCTTCATAAAAAAAAGTAATTCATTTTATTGGTGCAACCACCCCAATTTCTCAGGAGTTAAATCCATTGCCAGCAATGGATAGAAAAGGAAGCACCAGCATAAAAGAATCAAAGTGCATTTCCAGTATGCCAATGCTGCTTGAATTGGCAAGCCATAATCTTGTATTTGCCACTGGAATAGATTATGCTAAATTCATTTTATAAGTGTATATTGCACATTAACATACGAAGTCTGTCATGAAGTCTTGGGGATACTGCAATGAATCATCAAAACGGAAACGTTTGGAGACTGTACTGCTGTCCTCTGGGATGTTTTCTTTGTCTTCCTTGTTGCTACAGGTACCATTACAACTAGATTTTACATTCCGCTCTTCTGTGCATTTTGTTGTGTGTCCTGGCATCAGAGAAGAGCAACAAGTTTCTTCAGGGCTACACAAGAATATGAACTCCCCTTGCTGCAACCACAAATGAGAAAGACAGGCATCTGCTGTGGGTCTTTCCCTTTGAAAGAGAAAAGGGTGAAGTTAATTTCTGGAATACTGAAAACGTAAAAAAAAAAAAAAAAAAAATCTTAAGCAGAATTGATGCTAAATAGTTAGTATTGCTGTTTTTCCACCACTACCATGGCTGCTACAAAACATATTAGACCCTAATTAAGGTTAAGTATTTAGCAACATGCATCTACATTTTAGTTAGGCTTCCGCTACTGCTGAATGTCAGAACTGGTAAGCTTTTCATCAGGTCAAGGAACAGGTATTTCTCAGCTGGTATTCATAGTTTCTTGGAAAGTTTTCAACATTATATATATATATATATATTTATATTTATATGTGTGCACATGCTTATGCTTTTGAAGTCCTATGTTTTATACATACCATTGTAAATAGGGAGGCTAGTGAATATTCAGTCATTAGGTTTTCAAGGAGGGCCAAATAACATGATGTCATCAATTCTATCTGACATTTTGCAGTTTTACTCTTTGTCGTGATTTCAGGTCAGCTCAGTCGGTAACAAAGCACCACGAAGCCGCTCGCTCACCCCCCACCCCCTCGCCTGGCTACGTTGGGATGA
>VYZV01045295.1:7302-21878 GCA_013401275.1 Pandion haliaetus
AGATGTTGCACTTAAATAAGATTTTTCAACCTTGTTGCCGCAAGAGATCTTTACTTTTTTTTCTTTGAATACGATATATAGGTAAATATGAATTTGCTTAGAAGCACGAGTTGGGGAAGGCATTTTGTTGCATATCTTTTGGAAATGGATAAATTGTGCCCTCTGTCTTGTAATTTAGGCAATATTGTAGTTCTGGCAATTGTGCTACTCACTGTTTAAGTAGTATATCTGCTTCTCTTAAGATCGCTGGGGCTTTCTTGGCATTGTGCATACAGAAGGGTTCTCAAAGCATATATGCTATATGTGACAGTTCAGTGCATCCATGAGTAGGGTGCTTTTTTACTTCTTGCAGACTGTGTGACTGCCTATAGAAAACAACTGATACAAGCCTTTTGTTCAGGAAGAGTTAATTTTGTTAAGAATGTGTAGGCATGGAAATCACCTACAAGATAGTTTTTTCTGCCTTCAGAAGGAGACTGGGTGTTTGGTTTTGTTTTTTTTTTTTACGGGGGGTGATGCAGAAGCAGGTCACAGGTTGCCTCAAGACAGCCTTAGATGCCAAAGGCAGCAACTGCCTAGTTCATATATACTGCCACATATCCTTCTCTTTGTCTTCAGTGTTTCACTTGCTGATCTTCTTGTTTTCCTCTCAAGACAGTTCTTGAACATGTACGTAAAGGTACTGTTACACTTTCTACATTGAAAAAAGGACAGAAAGCGATTGCCGTTTTTTAATGTATTTGTTTAATCTGCAGTAAAAAAAAAAGGAAACCTGACTTTTCTAAGCATATGAATGACGTACTTCTAAAACAACATAATGATCAAGGTCATTTTCATTTTAAAAAGCAGAAACTCAAATTTAACAGGCCTTCAAATCCCACTTTAAGAAGTTTTTAATTTAAATATTTCAAAGCAAGTTGTCTTCAGATTAAGGGAAGGTGAAGCTTACATTAAAAGAAGCTACAATAGAACAAAATACTGAATTCTATTCTCATCTTATTCTCATTTAACACTTTGCTTTTTAGATATGCAGTTTAGCATTCCACATGAGGTTGTCTTTATTTTCTTTAAGCCACGATTATGTCAAATTAATTCCTCTTTTCTGTGTGTCATGCCATGTTAATAACATTACTAGGCTTGCAACATCTCAAGAGCTGTTTAGTCACAAAAATGAATGCTCCAGAAAGTGAACATTAAGAAAAATCGGACCATTCTGTTTATAAAGCCCATGTAGATAGCTCCATAAACTCAATGGTAGAGTATGGATGAAGGCAGTGTAATACCTCTATCTTTGTTTTTCAAGGCTAGAAATCCTAAGTCATTCCATCTTGGTGAGTGTTTCAGCTTAGTACCTTCCTTAGAGATTTAATACGTAATAGGATCAATCCCAATAATTGCAGAGATTGCCTAAGCAAAAAGGGTGAGGTTAGAAACCTTTTTTTTTTTTTTCTTTCTCTCTTTCTTTCTTTCTTTCTTTCTTTCTTTTTTTTTTTTTTTTTCTCCTTACTGGTAAGCAGTTTCTCTTGCGGGGAATGGAGGTTAGCTTCAGCGAAGCTAAAGGAGCTAGTGTGAATGGCTGCTATCCATGTGGAATAAAGAGGGGTTGTAATCTTGTGTCAAAAGTGTCTAGTTCAAGGATTTATAAATACAGTGGCTGTTGTAGATTCTGAAGGGTCTTGAGATTCTTTGGTCTGCAACTGCGTGTAAATACTTTTGCTATAGTAGCTGGATAGCAGATACTTGTTAGACACTACAGTGGTATCGTGGATACAAGATTCTTGATGCTGGGGCTTCTTTGATGTTGGGATATGCAAAGGGTTTTGATTCTGTAGCCGTGCACATTCCCTTCCGCAGCCCCTTTCCCTGCCGTTTGTTTCCGATTTAGAACAATGTGCGCTTTCCCATGTCCCCTGGAGCAGCTTTGTGGGAAAGGTATGCTGTAATTGGTTTATAACCATTCATAATGACCTGGCAGCTTGGTATGAACAGCAACGGGGAGCAACTTAACTTGTGATTTATTTAAGTAAGCTACGTGGATGAAAGGTACTCCCAAGTGTACAAGTTGAGCTAGTTGCCTAATTGGATGTAAATTTTCACATGTAGCTTGGAAAGAGAGGGTTTTGTTATGAAAGTCTGAATTTGGATTGATGAGCAAGCTTCTGGACTGCTAAACCAGTTTGTGAGCAAAGTTTAATAGTGTCTTTTTTTGGGATGTCTTAGTTTTTTAATTCACTAACTGCTAGTATACCCTTGTCATTTGTAAAGCTAATGGAATATTAACTTGAGATTTTTATTTACAGTTAGAATATCTGACCCTGCTTTTGGTGCAGTAACACACACTTGGCTTTTAAAAGCCAGGATTGGTACTGCTGCTTTGGTTGTAGTCTTTTACCAGTTTGTCGTCATTGCATTCCTGCTTATTTTGTCAAGGCTCTGATTGCTTTTTCTCACACAACACCCATGATACGAGCAACCCACCAGCTGCAGGGCATGATGATACGGCAGGCAGTACGACAGCCTTGGTAGTTGTAAGGCCAGGGGTAGTAGCCCATGAGAGGCTCACAAATTCTCTGGCACTGTGTATAACTTCGTCTGCATTCAATGCAGCACACGCCTAGGTGATCCAGCATGGGGTCAAAAGCCATCCCTTCACCTTCCAGTTGCTGAAATGTAAAATATTAAATGTCATCCCACTGCTCTCATTCTCAGAGAATGTAGAATACACCGATGCTCCTGTTAACTCTACAAAGGGTAAAAACTGCAATCTTGGTCCTATTGAAGTTAACACAACTCCCACTAACTCACCTGTGGTTTTTTGGGTTGTTTTTTGTTTTTTTGTTTTCCTTTTGTCTTGCTCTGTTTGGTAGAAGTGTAGAATTGGTGCAGTCACCCATGTAAAATGGAAAGAAAAAACAGGGAGCTCTAACTTCATTATTTTTCTTCTACAGTCCTTGCAAAAGATCCAGCAGCAGTAAACTCCCAAGTTTTAAATACTAGTGATGGAAAAGATTTCAAGACAGTTATCTCGGTCTTTTATGTAGATGACAATGTCTGAAGTGTATGCTGTATTTTTAATGTTTTGTTTTATTTTTTGTATTTTAATGCTTTTTACAGCATTCCTAGGAAACTGTTCAGTAAGCTATTACCCTGCAGTTTTCTGAATATTTCTCCCTTGTCTTTCAGTCTGCTTTCCCCCCCGCCCCCTGCCACACTTAAGTGCATTGTGGACAGTGAGAATTCTGCCTGTTCTGTATCTGACAGTAAGGAGTTACATGGAGCAAGGCATGCATAAAATATGTAAAAGCAAGCTCTTGCTACTGCCTTCACCCTTCAAAATTCTTTTCCTCCTTTCTGGGGAGAAAAGTAACCTGGATATTCTGCTTTTTGAAACTCATTTGTTCTTTTCCCATTGGTGTTATTTCAAGAAAAGCAGCAGCAAAGAGCAAATACTGGAGTAACACTTAGATTTTACCTGAGCATGTTTCATTCAGAAAACTAGCAGCCCACCAAAAAGGTGAGGCACAGAAAGGTGCCATCTCTTGTCTGGGCTTGTACAGGATATTAGTGACAGCTTGGTGTCATTCAGGCCCCCAGCGACCCATTGCCAGCCCTGAGAGCAGGGAGGGTGTCATTTCCTTGGGCAGGATTCATCGTCCTTGAATTCAGATACCTGCAGTGTGAACTTCTACACCTGAGCTCTTCATCCAGACTCCACTCATAGTGGGTAAAGAGAAATAGCCCTGGGGAGGATTTGTTTAATCGTACAGGAAAGACCTACAGTATAATTAATGGTCCTTCTGAACCGAATGAATCAGTCTGTAAAGAAAGCTTGGATCTAGGCATCTACGCACTAACTGTTGGTGAAGGCAAATCCCGCCCTGCAGGCTGAGGGAAGTCTGGTGACCATATCTGATGGACATTCTCCATTTGGCCCAGGGACCCTCCCACTGGAAGAAGGGACCTGGGGCAGTTGTTCTGCAGCTGCCCTCCAGAGACAGGGCGGCTCAGACCCCATGCACATGGTCATGTTAGTAGCTGTGAGGACAAGTTACGTTCCGGTGCCGCTGCTGTTTTACTGACCTCGTGAGAGAGTCAATTTAGATCCACTTTATTTGGAGTGATTAAGTTTAATTAAGGGATGTCAACTCGGCAGAATGCTGTCACAGTATAATGATCTCCTGCTGTTGCATAAATGTTAAGTCAAAGCTGGGACTTATTTCCAAAGCAGGAGGCATTTATCTTGTGACAGTGTTGTATTAAAATGACTTACTCCTGCAGCACCAAATGGTGGGTGTAAATTGTCTGGCGCTGGTGCGGTAGACTGGAAGGTGCCTACTGTACAGTCAGTTTTCCTGCAGCGTGGCAAAGGTGTTGGGACACAGCGGGGCAGCTCCTGTGCTTTTTCTGTGAGCTGCTTCACCTCCAAGACCGAGAACAAGTTTTGCAAGAGTCATCTTCCACCCACTGTTGCTGTCTCTAAACAGGTTCTCCTCTGTGAATTGCTTGCTAGACTAGGGCCGTTCACCCTGATAGAGAAGAGGCTGAGAAAAGAAATTTATTTGGCCCAATCCTCATCTCTTTGCAGCCAGACACTACTACTGCTTTCCTCTGTAATAGCAACTTCTGATACTAATTCCTGTTTGAGGGCAAAGTGTGTTTCTAGCTACTGGACTCTCTCTTTACACTGTCAGTAAATGATGGGGTTCAGCTGTCTGATCAAGACCAGCTTTGGATTGTTTTCAGAAGGTGCTATCCTTCTCAGATCTGTCTAGTGCTGCTTGCTTCCGCATTGACCTGGAAACCCTGAAAAGCAACTTGGCATCAACTTGCCTCAATCTTGCCACCTCAAGCACTTGTGCTTGTTTCAGACTGAAGTCTAATGAAAACTGGGATGAGGGAGGGAGAAGAGGACCGAGGGAAGACTTGTTTGAGCTTCTTAGGTGTTTTACAAGTCTAATTTCAGAGAAAAGCTGAACAGGCAAAGACTGCACAGATTTTAAAAAAAAAAAAAAAAAAAAGACAAACCCCACATCACCAGCATTACCTGTCTACAGCAGTCTTGGGCTCTGAAAGAAGACTACAGTGCAAATACTTACATTATATGGGTTGTCTGGATTGAGTGTTTGATCGGTTTCTTGCCCCATTGGCCTGGTTTCATTAGACTGGTGGTCAAGCTCTTGAGTCAGCTGCATGGTGGACGACCTGGTGTTTACTTCTTCGGTAGCAGCTTCCAAGTCTTCTGTATCGAAGTTTGATTCCAATTGGCGTTTGTTTCTCTTCATTTCTCTCCTTTGGTTGTCTGAAGAAACAATCACAAGAGGATAATCTTATCTTTAGTGTGCCCTTATATTTATCCACACATTATCTAAGGTTTCAGTGATTTCTTTAAATATTAAAAAAAAAAAGAGGGGAGCGCAGAGGGACAGATGAAACTGCAGTGGCAAACTTGCTGAGCATTCCCATGGGAGCTGTTTGCCTTCCTGTGTTGTATCTGCAGCCAATGTTAGTCCAAAGGGGTGGTGTGAGATTGCCTTTCCGCCCCCCGCACCCCCACCCCGCCTTCCCTCTTCCTCCCGTTGAGGCAAAATGGGTGTAAGGAGATTTGTTGGGAGTTTTTTGACCCACCCTCTGGTCATTGATGTTAACTCAGCAGCAGTTGCCAGCACTAGCAAGACCAGTCATAGGCATCTGATTTTTTTAAAGTGCTTTTGTGACAGATTGGTGCCCTGCTCCCAAGGGCAGCTAGTGAACCTGGTGGAAACAGCTTCTGGACAGCTTTGATACTGGTCTTTTGTTGCCCAGTGGGATATGCAAGGTCATGAGAAAAGTGGAAAATACTGGCAGTTTGCATCCACAGGCGATCTAAAATGTGGTGTCATTTTGTCATTTGGGGGGCTTGGGGGTTGGGTTTTTTTGTTTGTTTGCCGGGTTTTTTTCCGTTTCCCTTTCTGAGTGTTCCAATATTAGCTGGACCAAGGAGGGCTAAATCTTTTCAAGCCTCCTCCTCTCTTCCCAGGCCTGGAAGTCACCTGAAGAAGTTGCCATCTCCCTGGTGACTCCTGAACACCTTTGCTAAGCTTGGCTCTGGCTGATGGGAGTACTTCAGTCCTGGGACTGCCCCCAGGACCTCATAAACTTCATCCACCAGTCGCCTAGCTAAAGCTTCTTGTCCTTCCACTAGGAAACAGGACAGGCTCTAGTCCCAGATCAGGAGCTTGATACTCCCCAATTCTCAGCCAGGCGTAGTGTTCCTGCTACGTGGTGTCAGCTCCCTAAATGTTTTGGGGGCTAGTTTAAGCTGTTGTCTTGTCTTTCTGTAGAAGGAAGCTGACCTCTCTGGGAATGTTTCATCTCATAGTAAGTCACCCACGTGGGCCATATAAATTGTCTGAGGAAATACAAGCATGGAAAATGCCTAGTAAGCATGGATAAACTCCAAACCCGCAATCTCGGCACCAACCCACGAGGGCTTCAAAGACAGGCTGGGCAAGGGAGGAAAGGATGAAGGATCCTGGTTTCCCAGATGCGCAAGTCTCAGTGGCAAACCTGAGTTGGGGAAGGTGTTTAGGTGAAGGGAGGGATAGCATACTTTTCAAATAAAAAGAAGTGTTACCTTTGGGATACGTTGGTCGCAGCCAGAAAATTGGAAGATCCCCACAAAGCTCTAAAATTTTGGGGCTTAGGAAACTGTTATGCTTGATAGGCTCATCTGCAGCCACCCAGATAAGGGAGTTTTCGTCAAATCTCACAGGCATGATTTCATCTTCCTGCAAATAGAAGAGCATAAATCCTTTGCTGCTCAGTGAACAGGCATGTGCCTGCTTGCTGTTAATTCTTGAGCATCAAACTGTATAATCATCCAGTGCAGCTAATACCGAGCATCCTCGTATTTCATGAATGTGAACAGATTGTACTGAGCCAAATCCTGAGTAAAGGTTGCCACTGCTGAAATGAATGGCAAAACTACTGTTGGCCTTGCTGGGGCTAAGATTTCACCCATCTCTTTCTTGGAAGGCTTTTGCCCCATGTACAAGGACTAGATGTCAGAGATCTTTCAGCCCAAAGCACCAGATTTTCAGGTGGTAGAAACTTTGAAGGTGTACCACCTTCAGCAAAGCAGCAATGAAGTACACCAGCTAAAAACAAGACCCTAATCTTCCATCATGTCCCATTCTCATTTGATGTACTCCAAGACAAAACTATGCTTACAGTGGGGTGGGGGGAAATCTTGTTCAAAAGTTTGAGAGAGGATTATAGCTTGAGAACTGCTCCAGCTTCCCGTTTTAAGTCAACATGATCGGTCTGATTAAAGGTCTTGTTTGGTAAAAGCAATTCAATTGACCAAAAGTTTGAAGTGCAAGTTAAAGGAGCCTGCCTTTTTGAAGTGTACCCTGCAGGTTTTTGGTTCACATCTTCAAAGTAATGTAGGAAAATGCCAGAGATTGATTCTTTAAAGTTGTTAGTTCAAAGTATTATTTTACATAAAATGTGTAAGTATTTTATAGCAACAGTGAAATATTAAAAGAAACCCAACTTTTGAATCATGAAAACCAATATGATTTCAAAGTTAAAATTCTAAATTGCTTTCATAAGAGTCATCAAAACTTGTTATATAACGGACTAGATCAATTTATTCTGTTGAGTTGTTGTTCCTTTAGTGTGTTTATTGATTTTTTTTTTTTTTTTTTNTCTCAAGTCATTTAAGTTCGCTATCCAATCTGTCTAGTGAGAAGTGCTCTTTATTTATATTCTCCCACTTAAGCTTTTATCAGCATCAGAAATATCTGAATCTAGTTTTCAGAAATAAAAATACCCTTTGTTTCTGTTTGAGATGATCCTGACTTGTGAGCAGGCAGAATTTGGGTATCTATAAAAGCTTATTTTAATCAACCATTTTTATAGGCAGTGTTGGTTATGATACGTGTTGTAAGAAAATGGCATATGCATACTTTCTCCTAAATATGTGTGTATCAGAGAGAGGACTTGCTCTAGAAAATTAAATACTACTTTGCCATTCCCGTTTTACATCTAACCTGGAAAGTCGAACAACAGGGAAAGGTTAATATCCCAACGGTAGCACTAAGTTGGCTGCTTGTTTTGGCCTCGGTGCATTGCAGTGGTTGTGTAGGTGATGCATCTTTGGAGAAGATGCACAGAAAACAGGACAAGGGAATAGGTCTACTTTAGCCATGTAGAAGATCAGAAATACCTTTTTGACTATTTTAGGATAATGTTGTCAGGACTGTGACTTTGTTCTTACAAAAAGGCAAAAAATTGAAACCTTGGCTTCAGGCAATAGTGCTAATGAAGTTGAGAAGCCCAGCCTGCCTGTAAAATAAGACAAGGCAGGAAAGATGCAGGTCTCTGCCTGGAATTTAGGCAAGATCTCTTCCCCACCATGGGGAAAGTCCCACCAACTTCAGGGGGCTTTGTCACATTGCTGGTGCCTTGCTGATTGGATTTAGAGAGACCTTTTTTCCCCTTCAGTTTAAAGTAGATGTTCAATAATCACAGCACCATTGCAGGTAGGTGCAGCCTTAACGGTGCCTCTCTCCCAGTTAATTGTATCTGCTTTTAATTTCTTGGGAGCGGAGCAAACCCAGGGAAAGGGGTTGTGGCTCTTCTGCCGGGGGCTGAGCCCCTGCCAGTGTCTGGACTCAGCTGTACTCAAGTCACTGGAGCCACTCCTGTGTGAGCAATGGGTTTGGAGTTTGGTCTGAGTTCTGGGAAACTCGGGATTTGCGCACCTAAAGCGATAGGCTTTTTTACAACTGTGAGGTAAGGAGAGGTTTTGGCAGTATCTGGGTGAGAACTGCAGCTTTTGTGGTGGTTGCGATGCAGATTCCATGAAATTTAGTTAACATGATGTCCTAAAATGAAGGCTGATGCTGTCTAAGATGACAAATTCTTAATTTTTTTAACTGTTATTTCTTTGGCATTAGCTCAATTTTTGCAGTAATGTTTTCCACAATTCCCCTTTCTTTAAGAGGACTTCAGTGATGGAGTCCCTGCTTCTGCTCGAGAGTGTTGATAGAAATCTGCTGGGATCTACCACAACCCCTCTTTGCATTGACTAAAGCAGCTGCTTCTTCCATGCTCTCTCTTCCAGCCTTGTGCACAGCCTGATCTCGGGCAGCTGCTCTTGTCACTGAGGTCTCCTATGGATCCGGTAGAAATTGGACTATGGCTTCCCCCCCCACTAATCTGCAGCTTCTCGCGATGCCCCTGGACACAGTGACACCTCTGACGCCAATCTTGCTTTTCTTACCTTTCAGGGACCCCTTGTAATCAGTCAATGAACACTCAACAACCCTACCGCTATCCACAGTGGCTTTCAAATGTAATTTCTATTTATATTTAAATACCGCATTAAGACCTTCTCTATAAAAGATTTGTTTTTAAAAAATAAATAAATTACCCCTTACCAGCTCAGATGAGAGGCTGGCTTTAGTCATAGCATCAACTTCGGGGACGTGAGCTTTTGGCTGAGCTTTGATGTAACACTTTTCTCCTTCAGCAAAACGGATTCCAGTTATGCCCTGCAAAAGCAGAAGGCAGAGGGTTGCACTCAGCCCTCCAGCTCCCCACCACCCCCAAGAAAGCACTCGAGCTCTGCTAAAATTGCCACTGAATTCTTAGTCTGAAGGTTAAATTGTACTTAAAACCAGATGCAATGAAATGCTCTTCCCTCATCATTTTAGCTTTACAATTTTGGTCAAATGGGTCTAGAAGTTTTCGCTCAGTTTCTGAAAGATGGGGGTGTTTTATGTAAGTGCTTCCATGCCCACTGTAGGCTACTTGGAGTAGCTCTGTTAAGGAATTAGTTGACACGATTGGAACTGTAACTTAGCACCTAACGTAGGCAGCCTTGAAATTGTGTTAGCTGGTGGTGCGGTACCCTTATGACACAGATTTACAAAAATATGGTGGCAGCTTGGTCCAATTTATACACATAAGTGACTGTGACAGCAAGGGGAAGCTCGTGACGGGGAACTTGGTGCAGAAATCTGTGTTTGGGACTCCCTTCGTCTGGCCTATGAGGGTGAAATGCAGTTGCCTAAACCATGGATGTCTAGTTTTAAGCAGGAGAAGGGTATCCCAGCAGCTCCAGAGGGTGGCAGGTCTCCTGCAAGTCTTGGGTCGTATCTGCCACCCCTGTGCCAGCATCTTGGGCATCAACATTTTGGCACGGGAACATTTTGGTTGTAGTTCCTGTGTTTCTGCTGTAGGTTTTTGGGTACCTGTAAAAAGAGCTCTCTTTTACGTTATGAATTTTGATACCTCGTTGTAGGTGGCAAAACTTGAATGTTTTTCATAGGGTTGCACACGCTCCATTCAACCACCTAAATATAATTACCTAGTGCCATCTGAGGTGTGCTGGTTTTCTGCCCGGCCGCTAGCTGCCAGGACGGGGGCACAGGTGTCATCATGACCCCTCTCACCTGCCTTGTACAGGCATCATGGATGCCTCGGGCATCTAGTGCAGCTTGAGATGGACAGTACTGAGGCACCCGAGTCTTGCCTTGTGTGCCTGCAAATCCTGTACGGTTGGACAGATACGCATCAAAGCAAAATGACTAATTCTAAAGCAGTGAGAGAGGGCATGGCTATGCAGGCATGGGTGCACAAGGGAATGAGACTTTGTGGTGCACCGAGCGTGCTAGGAGTATCCTAATATTGCCAAATCCAAGTTTTCACTGATGGTGCAATCATTTGAGTGGCACCAGTCAATCCAAAGCTGCTAATGTAAATACTTGGCTGTTGGAAGCACATCTCTTCAACTTCTTTCTCCTTTATGTGCATTCTTGGCTCAAAACCCAACTGGCAGCATCCCTTTGCTCTCGCGGAGCCTGTCCCTGGCCCGCTGTAATTACAAGCAGGCTCTGTCCCTGGGAGGTCCCTTTAGCTGGTTGGTGCTGGGAGCTGATTCCTGACCTGGTTGTGACAGGCGGTAGCTTACCAGCAGCACACATGGAGGCAATATGAATTCAGCATCTCTCCAGTGGGCTGGTGCTTTTGTGCAGATGTGGAACGGTGAAGGAAAAATGGGAAGAGCTCGTTGTGGGTGCTCTTATTCAGCTGCTAATAATGTTGCTATGGTGATGTTAATGAGAGTTTCATAAAAGCTGATCTGCAGCTGTTGGGAAAGTCCGGGTCCTGGGTCTCCTGGTGTGGATTTGTTTGTACTTGCTGAGAAGCCAAGGAGCTGAATTTCCTCACCTTTCTAGATGCAGCAAGGGGAAGGTGGCTGCTCCAGAAGCCCTGGATAAGTCTTCCTAGCAGCAGCATCTTTGTTTTAGGTGCTGCTTTGACTTACAGAGGACTTAACTCTGAAGTTACGTAGAGTGTTTCGCACCTGAGAATGTTAATTGCAGGATCTGGGCCCTGTAGATAGCTTTCTGCAATGTCACAGAGTAGCTGTGACATTAGTAGCTGCCTTTAGTAGCTCAGAGGTGGTACAGCTCAGGGAACCGCTTTATCCGAGCTGTTGAGCTCTGCTAAGATTCGGCATCTGTTAGTCCAGGCTTTGTGCTGAGCAGCCACAGCCAAGTTGCTGGGGTACCCAAATGTGTTTGCTGTCAGCACCAGTGCCCAGCACTGCGTGTTTGGTGCACGGATGCATAAGCTATGCTAAATGCCTCTATCCTCTCCCCTGGAGATGAAGCCAAGCCATGGAGAGCAGCTCCCATCCTTGGATCTCAGGGCAGAGCAAGCTGCCCGCGTCCAGCACTGTATAGTGGTCTCTCCTTGGTGTCTACTTGGCTTACCGTGTTGACCCTATGCTCCTAAAAGGGTGATGTTTTGGGGCGGGGGAGGTGGTTTTTCCAGTTCAGATCATATGAAATCATGCAAGGGCTGTGTCACAGCCTGCCAGAAGGTTTTTCTAGAAAGACCCCAAGAGCACATGTTGCAGCTCTGTTCAATGGTTTGAAAATGCAGAGTGTTTTGTGCAGCCAAACCTGATGCAGCCTAATCTGTACTGCTTCCCGGAGTGGGACCTGGCACGGCCTATCCCCAAAAGGCACTTAGACTTTGTTTTGGAGGAAACGGCCTGGCTTGCTGTGAAAGCAAGCCGGGAGAGCAAGGATGTTTGTGCGGATAGTTGGGGGCTGGAACCTGAGAGCGACTGGGGCAGAGAAGTCGGGCAGGGCAGGGTATCCTTAGAGTCCAGCGCTGGAGCATGTTACATGAAGGACAAGGGTGGTAGTACTTACAATCTGAAAATCATGAACTTCAACAGCTTCCTCGCTCCCGCTTCCTGTTTTGAATGTCTCTAAGTTGTTTCCAGCATCTATTTCCATTGATCCATCTTGCACTTTTCCATTAATGCTCATAGTATAGTGAACGTTGTACACCTGGAATCGATAAAAGAGCAGTAGCACACATCAGTAATTGCTCATTGCCTGCCTTCTACGCCAGGCGGTGGGTCAATCTGACTTGTCATATTCCTACTCAGCTCCTAACTTTTATTTCTGTAGGCATTTGATAACCCTCCAGCAACCAACACCGCACTACTGCAACGTTTCACCATCGGGGCAGGCTGGCAGTGGAGCAGGTTTCCTGGAGAGGTTGTGCGTTCTCCGTCCTTGGGATTTTTCAAGGCCTGACTGGATAAAGCCCTGAGCAACCAGCTCTGACCCCACAGCTGGCCCTGCTCTGAGCAGCAGGTAGGACTAGAGACCTCCTGAGGTCCCTCCTCCAGGGAGTACTCACAGTTTGACTTCAAAAACAATGTGGGCTGAGTCCACATCCAGGCTCACTTTGACTTAAAAACCTTCCTCTAGGTCATAGTTTAGGAATCGCTTCTCATGCTGGCATGATTCCCAAAGGAGAGCAGGAGTGAACATCCTACTCTGAAGGAGGCCAACCCCTGTTTAGCTCTTAGGATGTTCTGCTGAGGCGCAGGAAAACAGGTTCCTCTTGACTATGAACATGCTCCCTAGCTTGTAATGGATGTGAACTTTGTTTAAATTGGATGTGAAGTTGTACAGGCTTGTATTTTCCTTGTCAGCATATTTGGTCTTATCCTATTTTCAGTGAGGAAAGCTGCAGCATCGTTTCTATTTGCTGGAGGACCACAATCTGTGGAGGGGTTTTGCGATTCTCTTGTGCAGCTCTGCTAAAAGTGCTGCACAAGCAGTTTACTTTTGGTCTTAAAAAAGCCTTACAGCATTTTAATGAAAAATTTACACTGACAGCTAGAGACAAATTTCTTCTTCTCTCACCTTCGCTTCGGAAAGTCTAAGGTGCCAAAGACTTATGGTTCCTCAGTTATGCAGATTCAGTCCCGTATTCCCCACTGTCTAGGACTTCTGTTGAATGTGGTCCATAAAACCAGACCAATGTACATGGTCTCCCCTGCTAGGACCTGAGCTAGAGCTGAGACCTTTGTTACCCCTGACAGTTATGGGAGAATTTAAAGATTTAAAATAAAAATAATAATTAAAAAATTGCCTTAATTTTTTTTTATGAATGACCCTAAATTTAATTTTTGCAGTTGCTTCCTGAAATTTGCAAGTCAAGTGTAGCCTTCTGAGTTTGAAGGCAGCTTGGAAAAATACCTCTAAGCTTTCCCTGTGTCTTTAAGCTTCCAAGTCGCTCTCCAGGTAAAGACAACTTGAATGTGACAGGTTTTGCAAAGCAGAATTTAGATGATGGGAGCAATCAAAAAAAAAAAAAGGAAACTTTGTCCTGTACTCTGCAAATGCACCCACCTGGTCAGAGCTGAATGCGCTGTACCCCTCCTCCTTCCCTACTGACCCACTTGGGTCCCTCTCCCTGTCCATCTTTTTGGTGTAAAACCTCTTATGTTCTTTCTGATAATCTGAATTATTCCTATGTGCATGGGTCTGTCTCACGGGGGCACCTCTGCTCTGGCAGTTGGGGTTCGGACAAGGCTCTCCTTGATGGGGACTGGCGCATGGCTGGAGGCGGTACAGAACTTCTTCCAAAGTAAATTCAAAGATGCTAATTGCACTTAGGGAGCAAGTTACATTCACATGTGCACCACCATGTTTTAAACCAAAATTTTATGTCAACAGAAAAGTTAATATATCAACATAATCTAATGCTCTGACGTTTGGTTCTTAAACTGATCAGCACCTTCTCAGTTTTGTTCTTTGCATACAGGGTTTTTCATGTACCCCAGAAAATGTAAATAACAAAACTTACCATGACTCTAAAAATTGTTCTGCAGCTGCTAACCATAAATGCCTGTGTGTACACACGGTCATACAAACCGCCGGAGTGAAATAATGGTGCCCGTTAATGGGTTAAATATAGCATTACATAGTTGAGGGTCCAGGCAGAATCTGGACCAAGAATGCAGCTGATGTGAAAAAGGAATTTACACATTTCAATGCTTTTTTTGTCCTTGGAGCAGGAGTTTGCCCAGGACGTGAATCCCTGGGGACTTGTTGGGGTTTGAGTTTGCTGAGGATTTGCGAGCGGGAATCAATGTAGTGTCTGTGCTCTCAAAGATACGTTTCATGTTCATTAATAAATGTGCTTCCACGAGGCTCCATCCAAACAGCCAGTAAAGATAACGATTGCGAGTTTGTTTTTCAGGTTGGATT
>VYZV01045295.1:35775-48407 GCA_013401275.1 Pandion haliaetus
CCCCCCGCCCCCGGTCGTGACCCACATCCATCCCCCTTCCCCAGCCGGGACGTGGGTTAAAAGAAAACAAACTCCCACTGGAAGGAGCCCTTTAGAAAAGAGGACCCCCCCACCCCCCCGGTCCCAGGTACGCCGGGGGGGTAAATGCTCTCGGGGTCCTAATGCGTCATTAAATTGATTAATTTGTGTATAAGCTCCTAATGACAACGCGGCCTGCCAGGGTGCAGCTTGGCCGCAGAGCTGGCACCAGCTGCAGGCTCCGGCACAGGCAGATTCCTTCACTAGCTCATTTATCATCATTGCTTGCAGTCCGGTTTTGTTCACGCCTTGCATTTTTGATTGTCTTGGATTAAACGTTACCAGAGGAAATAATACTAATAGCCTTTCACAGTGGGGAAAAAAAAAAAAAAATCAACTTCTAAGGCATTTGTTATGGAAAGGATTATAATAAATTAAATGCTTAAACTAGCACTGTGCAAGCATTTTTGTCTTGGATCAAAATGTTTGCACTGGCTGTTTAAACATTTAATTTATTATAATGAGAAATATCATTGTAAAAATAAGCATGTTAATTAAACCCGAGTTTTGCAAATGTGAGTCATCCCATGTGGACACAGTATAATGAATATAGACAGGTAGAGTCTGCATGCCCTTTTTTTTTCTCATTAAGAAAATTAACATTTACATCTTTAAACCCTGCAGCTATTAGTTATTTTTAATGAACTGTGTTGCCATTTCAAAGTTAAGCTCTTATATGATGCAATCAGATATTGCTAGGTCAGGGAAGAACTTTACTAATTAAGTTGCAGAGAAGTTCTTTGCCACAGATAATTGATTGAAGTTGTTACA
This sequence comes from Pandion haliaetus, assembly GCA_013401275.1. Taxonomy (NCBI): domain Eukaryota; kingdom Metazoa; phylum Chordata; class Aves; order Accipitriformes; family Pandionidae; genus Pandion; species Pandion haliaetus. The sequence goes on from VYZV01045295.1 coordinate 36,625, forward strand.
TGGATAATCAGTTTACGCAGTTAAATAAATAAAAATAAAAACCTGCTAAGAAAACCCAGGTCACGACAGGGTGGTAAAACGAAGCAGAACTCCAGCCATCCTGGGGCCCGAAGGAGCCATGAATTTGGGAAGCGACAGACTGAACCTCTTTATCATCTGACAGGGGAGCGAGGGACCGCGGTGACCTTTACAAAGGCGATTTGGACAGCGATGGTTTGCTGCTGGTGTGAGTGAGTGAGGATGGAGGCAAGATGCTCTTTCCCTTTCAAGCGAAATGACTGGAAGCAAATTTTCTGCCTTCTCATGCTACTGGTCTCTAGTGCATCTACCTGGTCTTGTCCTGGATTCATCGTATATGCCAGGTTGTATGCTGATAATGTAAACAAAAAGCCCTTGGATTTACTCCCAGCTCTCTCATAGATGTGTTGTGTGGCCTTGAACATGTTCCCTTACCTCCTAGGTGCTCATAAAGTGCTCTTAGCTATGGCCCTGCAAATGGTAGAGGTAGTGTTGCTCTGTTTTAGTTAACATCCCGCCAAACTGTGTGTTTGGAAGTATCTCAGATCTCTCGTTACCTTGCGTTACTCAAACAGGCAAAGGTCACAGCAGGCTGCCAGCCCTGGCAGAATCCCATTTCTGAAGCCGTCTAGCCCCCAAGGGAGGGAGGAGGAACCTCTTTGGTACAGCAGTGAAATTAAACTCTGGGGAGGGAGGAGACCTTGGTGAATTATTTTCTGGGATCTGCAGCAAAGAGCTGGGGATGAGATGCCCCTGCTCACGGGTTACACGTCAAATGCACCGTTGCCCCACACGCAGAGATTCAGGTGGCAGGAAATTTGTAGCAAAAGCAATTTTAAGATCTTGATCTGCCGAGGTGCTTTTCATGCTATTCTCTAGCTAGTTGTCCACTGAACCTGCTCTTAGTATCTGCTGTAGGATTTTTGGAAGGTCAGGATTCTTGAATTTCTTCCAAATCCAGTGGACATGTTTTGAATTAAAAGAGAGGATGAATTAAGCTGAGGATCCTCTGTACATAATAAAAATCAGTTATTTTACTGGGGATTGTCCTCCAAAACCATTGTGTATTGGCAGCCTCAATACAGCTTAGTCCCACGTCATGTGGGTCCCTCTTTCCTGTCCCCGCAAACTCCCGGCTTTTTGGGTCTTCTCACTGTGAGTGGGAGGGAGAAGACTTTTCCATGTGAAGGGAGGAAGCTGTTGCCCTTTCTTCTTCTCTTTGTGTCTCTCTGTCCCTCTGATGGAGTTTTACGGAATTGTCCATCATCATGGCCTCTGCTGACCTCCTGCAAAACTTCCCTTTTCTTGCAGGAGCAAATTTGAGTTATCCTTGAGCCATTTTGCTTTAACTGTAAGGAATATTTCTACAGAGAACATGAGCCTGTGGGGAAAGGGAGGTCTTGTCTGCAGGGCCCTTTGGGCTGGTTGTTCTTCGGTGATCTGCCCCATCCCGAGTGGATGGAGCTCATGGCCAGGGTTACAGCGACCATCTGCAGAGAAGCCAACCCAGGCAGGGCCAGGGCTTATCACCCTGGCAAAAGGCTATAGCTAGCAGGTGGGTGGGAAAAGGGTCCCAGGAGCTGGGCTGCCAAGATGGGCAGGGGCTGCCTGGCAGACAGCTGCAGGGAGAAATGTCATTTATTGCACCCAACATTGGGCCATCCACCCCAAGACCCTGGGAAGCTGCAAAGGTGTTGGTACCCATCTATCTGTGGTGGGCGCAAAGGCTGTTCCCACTATGTGTCCACTTTAGATCCAGAAGAAAGCCTAGAGGTAGCTTTGCTGTGGTGGGAACTGGGACCTCTCGCAGCTACCTGTCTGCTTATGCCAGGACAGAAATGCCCAGGTCCCATGGCACTCAGATAACCCAGAGGACAAGCGTGACCATAAAACCTTATTGCTGAGGCCCAATATCTTGATTTAAGAACCACCCGTAAACTGTGAGTCAACTGTTTCATGGCTGGAGGTAGCTGGAAAGCAGACGTTGTGTTGGGATCTGAAGTAGTCACCCGGGAAGGGAGAACAGGTACGAGGCAGCCTCCACCTCTGGCCTCCAGCACATTCACCCTGAGTACGTTAAGGCAATGGAGCACAACTGGGCTTGGAACAGACACCTGCCTTCAAATCTGAAAGATGAAGCTACCACAAAAACATCTGCATCCTTAAACTGCATTCGACTACAGCACCACACAGGGTTGCTTCCCTACCTCACATGTGGGGCGGTAGGTCCCCCTCACTCGAAAAGTACCAGCTGGAGCTGATGGGCAAGCAGAGTTTGCCTGCTGCAGGCTAAAATAGGTGCTCATGCCTGTGACCCCAAGGATGCTGATGCCCACTCAAAAATAATTAATAATTACCAACTGAATGAACCCACTGGCTTCTCACATCCAGGTTAAATCACTGCTTTTTCTCAACTTGGTGGCCATCTGCTCCCTTTCCAATTCAGGTCCCAGGGTTTTAACCCTCCCCAGGCACCATGGGGGGNGAACCCAGCGAAGCCAGTCCCCCTCCTGATCCCTGCATCCCTCCCTCCCTGCATCGGGGTCCCTGGGTCCCTGTGAACTCTCCCGATATGATTAATGTTGGATCAGCGGCATGTCCCAGGAGCCCTGAGTGTGGTGCAGATCCCACTGCCGTGGGCACGAGCGCAAAAAACAGCTTTGTGCGTCCATCAGGAAGGATGGGCAAGTGGAGGGATCTTTATCACTGCTTAAGGAGGGGGAACCCAACTCCAGGGAGCTTCTCCAAAACATCCTCTTAAATAAGGAAGGCTTGAAGTCCTTGGCATATATAGTGGGAAGTAACACTTACTTCTCCCCAGTTAACTAGTCCACATTCTTCAGCCTAAATTTGGGCTTAGGTGACATTTGAGGAGTGAGCGGGCATTATCACTACTGATGCCAAGCCTTCGAATTATCCAAAAGGCATTATGTTCCTTCTTGGTCAACCTTGAAATCACCTAGAAGCCTCCAGAGGTTTTACATTACATATAGGCTGATCTACTTCTTGGCTGCTGCCCAAAAGCACAGTCCTGCCTTCTTCCCAGGCTCTGGGAGCCTATTCCCTCTTTGCCCCCCTCCCTGACAGCATCTGACATTTGCCTGACCCCTGTTTGAGCTAAACCTGCAGAAATCTCCCCAGTTTTGGTACTTTTGTACATCTGCCCAAGGGCAGATGACTTTCCTGGGTGCTGGTGGCAAAGGAGTCACGGGAAAATGCAGCTGGAGGTGGAGAGAAGGGTGGACCATGCCCTTTGGTGACAGCACACCCACCTGAATTTCTATATCCACAATGTGTGTGTCTATGTGTAAGGCAGATGCTTAATTAATTAGTATGCTGTCATAAACAATGGTGAGGTAGTCAACGCAGTCATGGGAGACTAGAGAGCGATTTTGCTAAGTGAATGCAGGTGCCTACTGTGAGATGAGCCAGACAGCCCTCTAGACACCCCCCCCAACCTCCCCCGACCAGCCCTCATTGCACGGGAGCAGAGATGCCTGCCGTTCACGTAGACCCCTATGCATTGGCCACAAAAGGCACACCTGTCTGAATCTTCAGCTAAATCCTACCCTGGTGTCTGTCTGCCTTCAGGGCCTGGTCCAGGCAGCATTTTCTGAGCATCTCCTGCATGTGTTGAGATCATAGGATTAAGCCCCCATCCCAGAGGTCACAGCCATATCCACTTAGAAGCACGAGTGCTGCCACCCCGCTTTTCTAGGAGTGCTGCATCTAGAGCATGCACTGCAGAAACCGGAATTAGGCACCTCACAGTAGTTTTTGATTCCATTACACATCATTAAACATGAAACATCCTTGAGGGCATTCAAGAGACATGGGAGAGAAGAGCAGGTCAGTGGGAACTTGACTTTATTTTTTTGGCTAAAGTGGTACAGAAGGCATGTCTGGGACCTTGTTCACTTGGTGTTTGTGGTGGGTTGACCTTAGTCAGCAGCCAGACCCCCCCCACCCCACCCAGCTGCTCACTCACTCTCCCACCTCAACAGGGCATGGGGAGAAAATCAGATGAAAAAGCTCATGGGTCAAGGTAGATACAGGGAGATCACTTACCAGTTACCATCACAGGCAAAACAGTCTCAACTTTTGGAAAATTAATTTAATTTATTGACAATTAAAACAGATGTGGATGTCTGCCCAAGGTCTCCAGGGTGGCAGTTGCAAGCCTGCAGTCCCTGAACATTTCTGGGGCACTCAGGAGGCAAAGCATTTCGTGGCTGCGCTGCTGTAGCATCGCTCTTGTGCATCCTGGGTAGTGCAGCTATGTCTTAATGGCTGTGCAGGTACACCCGGAAAAGTCTGTGGGCATTACCCACTTCTGTGTTTGTACTGTTTTAGTCCTCTCCCTTGATGCCAAAGAGATTGGACTCTGGCACCTGGTTGTGAGTCTGTGTCCTGATGCTACTGATGCTACTAGGTATCTTCCATCTTCATCTAGCCTACTTTGGTTACAGCTCCCTCATTTTGGCACACTCTCAGCATGCTCAGAAGGGATGGTCTCAAGGCAATTGCTAACAGCAAACTACCTGGCAGTTGTTGGAATCACATAGGGTGAGATTCCTTTCACTAGGTGTTGGGTGTCTGTAGTGCAAACATCTACAGCCGCTGCAGGCTGCGTATCGGGAGGGATGAGGAACTTCTCGCAGTGCAATACACCAAACCTATTTTAGGTGGCTGGCTCAGGAGGAGATGATTCGTGTCCTAAAAGTGCCTATTTCTCTCCACTGACTGTGAAGAGAGCTGAGGGTGCTTTGCCCCGTCATAGGTGACTACCAGGAACTTCTGCTGGAGCAGGCTCAAGCTGAGTGTTAGGGTTTTTGTGATCTCCAGCTGCTGTAGCCAGTTTTGGTCATGGAATTAATGCTGGCTCAGTGAAAGAGTGCTGTCTCCATTCCCATGAGCCAGGGAAAGGCAGGCAGGAGAGGGCAGCTTTCCATGATGGAGAGGTTGTGTGGCTGCACGGTCTCGCCGGCCATGCGTGACAGGGCTGATGCCGCACCATGCTTGGCGAACAAATGGAATTTAATCGATAGGTCTGTATTAATTTCCTAAGTATGTTAGCAAAAATCTCAGTTATGTTAATCAAAAACTAAAAGGAAAAAAAAAACTAGGACGTACACCATGAAATATCAGCGATGGAGCAAACATTCGATTCGGGGGGGCCCTGCCCAGGAGCTAAGCGCTGGGCTCCCCTCTCCACTCATCTGCACTTTGGCTGATGTGTGCTCTTATCTGATGGAGCTTGGGGATTTCCCTCACCTAATTTTAGGCATCTAAAAGTTAAAGGAGTCTGGGCTGCTGCCCCTTGCTCTTACAGGCAAAGGGGAGATCAGGAGCTTCAGTGATGCACCTGAGCTGTCCCCGTCGCCTGTCTCCAAGCCCAGGTCAAGCTCTCAGAAGACGTCCATAGCTTTCCACTAACCAGAGAATCCCTGCAAAGCGATGGGCTCGATTTAAATGCTGAGTGGATGAATTCCCACATTTTACTGGCAGCGCGTAGGACCCCAGAACAGACAGATTCCCTGACCCCAACGAGACTGTAGCTGCTTGCTGCTGAAAGCTTTTTTGGGAATGGGAATGGGTAACTTTATTTTCCCCTCATTTCAAGACTGCCTCACACTGGGGTGGCCCAAACTCCTGGCTAGGCAGTGAGGAGCATCAACCCCCCCCCTCCACGCAGAAGCGCACAGGTTCTGTTGCAGGCACCAGCGTGAATTCGGCACTTCAGCCCCAGGTGATGAAACGCCCTTCGGCTGCGGTTACCTCCTGCCAGCCTCCCCGAGGAGACCCTAGGGACCTGCTGTGGAGGGGTTGCAGCGTGTAACCCAGGCTCTTGAACTAGGTGAGGAAGAACCAGCTGATCAGACTGCCCTGCTTTTGTGACATAGAGCCTTTCCCTCCCCACATTCCGAGTTATGACTAATTGCTTCACATGCAGGCTTGCTGCTCTGCATCACTGGTGATTAGCCGGCAGGGATGCTCCCAGCCTTCCTTCTCAGCACCCAGCCCTCAGCCCCAACTTCAGCTCTAAATTTAACCAAGGCGACCCTCTTAGTTCGTTAGATGCGTCATGATTTTTACTACCGGGTTTAGACAAATCGCCAGAAACGCTCGGCTATATTCCTGACCATAAAAGCTCTATCACAGACATTGCTTGCCAGCTGAGTCTTGCATCAGCCTGATTTCAATCCCCTTCAGCCTCTGAAGCTCTCTGCCCACCACAAATCTTCACGCAGTGACTTTTACGAAGCCCCTGTTGAAACTCAGACCGTGTGTGCATAAAAACTTGGTCAGGCTCTGCCACTTTTGCTACGTGGGCTTGAGAAAGCTGGAAGTTGGGGGACAAAGGGAATTTTTGTTGGTTAAGGGATGTGCAAGTGGGATACTCTTTTCTACTTACATTTTGAGACACAAAGTCTAATAGGGCCTCATTTATGTCTAAGAAGGCTTTTTATTTTCTTTGTGAGTCATCTTCTATATATGTGTACCATACTAAGTAGACATATAATTGAAGAATTCACAATAAACCCCAAAAGCTTTGCCATGTACAAATCTCTGCATTATTGATTTGTACAAAATGCGAAAATGTAAACTTCAAGTGAGGAGCAGCTCTTCCTTTTGGAAAAGTTCAATCTAATATTAAAACTCCAATAGAAGTGTTATCTCTGATGTAAGCATTTTTTTTGAACACAGGAAGAAACGCTCATGTTTCAGTTTGTTTCATTAAATGCTATTCTATACCTGATTTCAGCGGAAGGATTTGAGAACTGCTTTTAGCCTGAAACCTTGAGGGGAGGGAATTTCAAAGCTCTATACGATTTTTTTTTCAGGACTGCCATTTCTGGGAGGAGACAAAATATGTATCACAGACAATCTCAACATAACCAACATCTATTCTTTCTGTTTTGTGCACAAATATAAGCCTATATCTCTTGACATATAAATATATGTACACAAATGGAAGTTATTGTCCTTTAGTAAGGCTGCCTTAACAAGGGATAAACGTATAAGCACATACCTATGCAGCTTGACGCAAATCGCCGTCTCAGCCAGATCAGAAAGCAAAGCGCTCGCGTGGCTACAGAAGCAAAGGTATTTGCACAGCATGAACACTTCAGTTGATGGACGCAGCTTCACTTGCTTCACTAGAGTTACACTGCTTCCCACCAGTGGAGGGTCAAGCTGGAAGAGCTCAGACCAGGTAGTGAAAAGCAAAGGCCAGCTCCATCCCGCAGCCCTCCCTCCCACCCTGCAACCCATCCTTAAAATCTCTAGATCTAAACCTCCGGTGAGGTACTGCTGGAGGCGAAGGGTGGGCGAGACTAACAGCAGCATCGTTCACGCTCCTCCCCGCTGCATTTCTCTGCAGAAAATACTTTTGTTGACCTGTGAAGACCTCTACGCTCTGAAGCATGAAATCCATGAACAGATCCCTCCGACACATCACAAAACCTTTATTAGTGTTTATCAGTGACACAGATTACAGGAACCAATTAAATAACACTTAACTTTAAGTTGACCACAGACTCAAGAAATACAAGTCACATTTGGCAAGGCAAAGTTCTCAGTATACTGGGTTGCTTAGGTTATTATTACACTGTGAAAGAGGAATTTCCCTTACAAGGTTCTACATATTCAGGATATTATTGTTAACTATTATTATCATGTCTTTCAGACAGTTCCTTTGGCAAGAATTCCCATTTTTTAAGCTTTTATTATATAAAAATATAACCAATTTTCATTATGTACAAACATTACATTACACAATGTACAGGTTAAAAACACTACAAAAAATGGCAGGCCATGGGTGAACCAAAAGCAAAAAAAAAACCAACCCAATGTAGAAAACATGAAAAAAAAATTTAAATACTGCACATTTCATAAAAATTACGTTAACTACAAACAATTTTTTTTTGTTTGCAAATATCAAACAGTACTGACGTGATTGGAAATCTTTCCCAACGACTTCATTTTTAAGGCACATCTTGCATATTTACACGTACAACACCGGATCTGGTCAATAACTTAAAAGGCTCTCGGGAGTGACCTAGTCGTGTGCGCGCAGGGACGTGTGTACTTGGGTGGGGAGCATGTTGGGCTACACTTTCTCAGCCGCGTCAGTCTGGGGGCCCAGGTATCTAGTCGAGGGGGCTGGGTAGAGGGGCACCCCGATCTCCTGAAGGTCAGGGAGCCGTGCGGGGCGCGGTGGGGAGAGGAGTGTGATCGTCCGGTCAAAGTCCCTGTGCAGCACTTTCTCGTAGACGCTCTGAAGCCCCACTGTTTTGGGCAGCTGGGCTTGATAAAAGTTGTCCCTGCGAAGGGGATCCCTGGGCAAGGACGTGCTCTTGCAGAAGGTGGAGAGGGGTGCTGAAGGATGGGGAGAAGGGTGAGGGTTGGCTCGGCCGCAGGAGGGGCTCCAGCAGCGGTCCGAATGGCCCAGGATCTTGCATTCGGCCGTGCATGCCCACAGACCTAAGGAGAGAGAAAGAGAGGAGGAGAAACCTGTTGTTACTGCAGGAATAAATCCACATCATTTGTAATCCTCAGAGTTATCAGTCACGGGGTGATTCAATGCACTGACGGTGGGAACTAGGAGGCGATGCTCTATGGCACACCTTAAAAACACGCTTGGGAAGGTTATGTCATTTTGCTAGGGACGCTCCTCACAATCCTAACTTTAAGAGAAGCTTTTTGGGGAGGAAAAAACCCCAATACTACAGTACTTCCAGCATCTGCTAATTTGTGCCAGGCACTCGGCGCCGAGAGCAGCCAGCATCCTGCTGCAAAGACGCGAAGAGCCGGGCCGTCTGAGCCACACAGCATCAGGTTTCCACCTCCAGCTGCCCTACCTAACCACTGTGCCCCAGGGATGGGTCCCTCCGTCCACCTCCCCGTCCGCCTGTCCACCCATCCGAGGGGCCAGCTGGGAGCAGGGGCTGAGCCCTTACCGTTCTGCATGTGCGTGATGAGATCTTTCTTCAGGGCATCTCCGCTGATATCCGAGTCGCTGTCGTTAAAATCGCTGTCGCCTTTGCCGCTGTCTTTGCCGCTGAACTTCTCTGCCTCTCGGCCGGAGATAGTGTTGAACGAGTGCCCCTTCCAAATGGCTGCGGGGGGAGCGGGCTCCTTGCCGTAGCTCGGAGCGGCGGCGAAACCCTGCTGGGGTGGGGGGGATCAAAGGAGACGTGAGAGAGGGAAGCAGCAAAGGGTAAATCAACATCAGAACTGCACCGCTGCGATTCACATCCTCCGAGATGGCCNCGCCCCCCTTCCCCACGGCGGGACCTTACCTCCCCGCTCGGTCCTCTCAGCCTCTTCTGACCCTCATAGAGGCAAGTGCTGTCACTGCCGCTCTCAGCGGTGGAGATCTCTTCGGCAGCTGGAGAAGGGTCGGGGCTGGTGAAAGAGGTTTTACTGGGAAAGGTTCGTACCTCAAACACATTCCCCCTCTGGCTTCCCTCCTCGGGCCGGCCCTTCTCCAGGTGGGAGATGTCTATCTGGTCCTTCAAGGAAGCGTTGTTTTTGATCTCGTTCCCCTTCTTGCGCCTGTTGCAGGTGGTGGCAATGGTGATTATAGCCACCAGGAGAAGGGTGCAGCTGCCCGCCAGGACGATGATCACGATCAGAGGGATGTCCCACTGCAAAGTCTTTCCTTCCCAGGAGCTGGGCTTGGCTATCTCCTGCATACTGGAAGGAGCAGTGGCAGTCACCAGGAAGTTGACCGTGGCGGTCGTGGCCAGGGGGGGTCTGCCGTTGTCTGTCACAGTGAGGATGACCTTGAACAGCTGTCCCAGCTCTTCAGAGAGGTCACCCCTCAGCACAATGTCCCCACTACTTGGGTTGATGGTGAAAAGGTCCTGCTGGGGCTCTTCCAGGAAGGCAAAGGTGAGCTCGGCATTGGCCCCATCATCTGCGTCTCGAGCTTTGATCTGGGCCACCAGGGAGTCACGGGATGTCTTGCTGGACACGCCGATTTCCACCGTCCCGTTGGTGAGCACCGGGTGGATGATGACGGGAGGGTTGTCATTCTGGTCCACCATCCTCACTTTGACCAGGGTGCTGCTGGAGAGCTGCGGGGAGCCGCCATCGGTGGCCTGGATCCTCAGGTCCAACTGCTTGAGGATCTCATAGTTGAACGTCCTGAGGGCATAGATGGCCCCGGTGGCGGGGTCCACCGAGACGTAGGTGGAGATGGGGGCCCCCATGACCTGTGTCTCCAGGAGCCGGTAGGTGACCTTACCATTGTGGCCAAGATCGGGGTCACGGGCCACTACGGTGGTGATGTAGGCGCCCGGCGGGTTGTTCTCTGGCACGGCCACCTCGTAGAGGGGCTTGGCAAAGAGTGGGGCGTTGTCATTCTCATCGCTCACCCGCACTGTGTACTGGCGGACGGTCTTGAAGGGTGGCGAGCCCAGGTCCTCGGCCACCACGGTGAGGTTGTACTCGGGGATGCGCTCGCGGTCCAACGCTGCTGTGGTGACGATCATGTAGCTGTCCTCGTAGGCACGCTGCAGGGCAAAGTGGTCGTGGCCTCGGAGGCTGCAGCGTACCTGCCCGTTGGCGCCCGAGTCGCGGTCTGAGGCGCTGACGAGGGCCACGAAGCTCTCGCTGGCCGCCGCCTCGCTGACGTAGGCCACGCCAGCGGCACTGGCGGCGCCGCGGAGGGCGCTGATGCTGATGCGTGGTGCGTTGTCGTTGACGTCGGTGAGGCGCACGATGACGGTGCAGGTGGCGGTGCGGGGGCTGGCGCCACGGTCCTGGGCGTGCACGTCCAGCTCGTAGGTGCGGGTGCGCTCGTAGTCGACGGCGGCCTCCAGCGTGAGGCGGCCCGAGCGCGGGTCGAGGCGGAAGAGCCGCCGCGCCTCGGGGGGCACTTGGCTGCCAAAGGCGTAGACCACCTCACCGTTGGGGCCCTCGTCAGGGTCGGCGGCGTCCAGGTCGAGCAGCAGGGAGCCGGGCGGCGCGTCCTCGGGCAGCTCCACCGTGACCGAGCCCTGGGCGAAGGCAGGGCTGTTGTCGTTGGCGTCGAGGACGCGGACGTGCACGGTGGCCGTGCCCGAGCGGGCCGGGCTGCCGCCGTCCTTGGCCACCAGCTCCAGCGTGTAGGAGGGCTGGCGCTCGCGGTCCAGCTCCTGGAGCAGCACCAGGTCGGCGCAGCGCGCCCCGTCCGCCCGCGTCTGCGCCTCCACGCCGAAGTGGCTGTTGAGGGAGACCTGGAAGCTCTGGATGGAGTTGGAGCCCACGTCCTCATCCACGGCCACCTCCAGCGGGAGGCGGGTGCCGGGCGCGGCGCTCTCCGACACCTCCAGGGCCATCTGGGCCCGGGGGAAACGTGGCGCGTTGTCGTTGATGTCGCGCACCTCCAGCTCCACGTGCACCAGGCGGTAGCGCTCCCGCCAGCAGCTCACCACGTCGAAGGCCAGCACGCACTGGGGAGCCTGCCCGCACAGTCGCTCCCGGTCCAGCCCCGCTTCACCGATGCTCAGCTGCCCGTCCTCCTCCCGCACCCGCACCAGCGAGCTGTTGCTGAACTGCCGCATCAGGCGGAAGCTCATCTCCCCCGGCGCCTTCACCGGCATCTCGTCGGCCAGCGTACCGATCACCGTGCCCGGCGCGCCCTCCTCGTCGGTGCGGTACCTCACCGTCTTGCAGCGGGACAGGGCCGCCAGGCAGGCGACGGCCAGCAGCCTCAGGGGGCTCATGGCCCTTTTCGGGGTGGTGGCGGGTGAGGTGGTGGTGGTGGAGGGGGG
>VYZV01045295.1:55653-104872 GCA_013401275.1 Pandion haliaetus
GGGAGCGGTGGTGGCTTCGATCAGGCCGCTCTCCTTCATCCTGATTTTGGGATTGTCTCTCTTTCCTACTGGCAGGTGGGGCGCAGAGTTAAACCTCCCTCGCTGTCTCCACCTTTAACGTGCTGGGTTTCTTATAGGGACCGATTTTCGCTTCGATGACTTGCCAGCGTGGTGCTGCCTGACATGCCGCCAGCCCTGGGCAGGGCAAGGCAGGGAAATGGGACACAACAGTAAAGAGGAGGATGGAGAGCAAACACATCCCATTACAGGAAATTTGGAAAGGCTTTAGATATTCACACTGAGTCGACGAGAAGTAAACTTTTCAGAAGCCTGGGGACTAGTGGAAATCTGGCTCCTAAATAATTTTGGTGCTCTTGAGTATTTCACCCAGGATTTTTTTGCTTTAAGGCTTTCTACTACTGCATTTTGCTTCATTTAATGAGTTTGGGGTGTTGCTCAGGATTAGATAAAACTGCTTTACAAGGCTACAGGAAGACCTTTCCCTTCAGGTTTTTTCCTCCGAATCTGCCATTCTTTGACCTCCACAGGACTTTGACCTCCAGAGCTGCAAAATGTTCCTGTAACTCACCACCCACCGCTCATGCACAGTTTGCTCATTCTCCACTGTCGTTGTTTAACCCCAGCCGGCAACTAAGCACCATGCAGCCGCTCGCTCACTTCCCCCACCCAGTGGGATAGGGGAGAGAATTGCAAAAAAAAGGAAAACTCGTGGATTGAGATAAAGACAGTTTAATAGGAGAGAAAGGAAAAAATGATAATGATGATGATGATAATAATAATAATAATAAATGACAATTAAAAAAAAAAAGAATTGGAATATACAAGTGATGTACAATGCAATTGCTCACCACTCACCGACCAATGCCCAGCCAGTTCCCGAGCAGTGATCTGACCCGTCCCAGCCAACTCTCTGTGGTTTATATACTGGGCATGACATCACATGCTATGGAATACCAGAATACCCCTTTGACCAGTTTGCATCAGCTGCCCTGGCTGTGTCCCCTCCCAACTTCTTGTGCCCTTCCAGCCTTCTTGCTGGCTGGGCAGGAGAAGCTGAAAAATCCTTGACTGACTTAGTATAAACATGACTTAGCAACAACTGAAAACATCAGTGTGTTATCAACATTCTTCTCATACTGAACCCAAAACATAACACTATACCAGCTACTAGAAAGAAAATTAACTCTATCCTGGCCAAAACCAGGACATCCATGTACGCTTCACAGAAGGGGTCTAGCTGAGGAGGCACAATGCTGGCTCTGGGGGTGACGTGACCTGGGACTGGAGCTGCTGGCAGAGCAGCAAGGAGCAGAGCTCTTTCCCGTGGCTGAGGGATACGTCTGCACCGTAGCCCAGAGCGACGTGTTTGCCCATCTTTAGGAGCCAGCCAGTCAGTCCCCAAATGTCACCTGTCCCTCCTGCGCCTGTAAATGTGCACCACAGCAGGATGAGGAGGCAATCTGGAAACCACTGCAATCTCTACAGCTACACCTATAACACTGAATAAAAATGCTCCATCCTCTGGCTCTGCTTAGTTTACTTCTGCAGACGTCGCCTATGATGATATGGCCTTTTTCCAGTTTGGGGGGAATTACCTGTTTGCCTTTTCAAGTTTAACCATCTGGTGCAGTCACTTACTTAATTCACTTTAAAAAAAGGTGCACAATTTTACATGCCACCCAGCATCTGTGGTTTTTGCATCTGGAAATACAGACACCAGCACAGGATAAAACATCATCTGGCCCCAAAGTCTGCAGAAATCTGTTCTGAAAAGTTAAATAATTTGTTGTCACTTTTTTAGTGCTGTAATAAATGTGTGGAATGATCTTGCAAAAAAGCTTGAGGCTTAGAGAATAGGTGCTAAAGAAATGCATCAAATTAGACCAAAAAAGAGGCATAAAATCTATGTTATCCCCCAAAACAAGGGCTGACGGCTTAAGTGACTTTTCTGTTTCCTGCTGTACTAAACATCAAATTTGTGTTTCTGCCTAAAAGAATTTGCATCTCTGCAGTGAGCAGATCTGAAGGCTTTGTTTTGCAGGAGAGGTATGCAGTGGTGGGTGAGAAGTAGAAAACAATGCAATTGGGCATGGTTTGTAAGCGAAGGGTCACAGATGGGTGAAATCTCGCAGAAGTTAAAACTGACAAACAAGCATTTTGAGGTGCTCCTGAAGCATCCTGAACACTTAGAGCTGGAGAGGTTTGAGTTTGCCTCAGCAGCATTATATAGGTATATGTATGTGTTATATATTATAATGAATATGATAATTATAGGAGATAATTTATAATATATGTGTATTATATATGGGTGCCTCCACAGTAGGCTAAAACAATACCATGAGAGTCCAAAGAAATGTGAAATCTAATTACTGTAGCTGTGTAAGTGAAGTAATGAGGAGCTTGAGAGTGTGACTGATAAGCAATTAGATACTAGACTAATGAGCAAGCTGTCTACAGTCCATCAAAAGAGTAAGGGAGGCTTGTGTAAGACACCTCTGGCATTGCAAAGAGGAAGATATGCCGTATCCAAATGCAGCTTTCCAGGATATATAACACAACATGAACACATGATGCTTGCTAACAACTGGAGTCTGTGCGCTCAGCTCAGGGATAAAGTCATTAACCAGCCAAAAAACGTGTGCCAGACCCACAGGAGATAAGGACAGCAAAAAGTACAAAATGTAAGGAACTGCAAGGGTGTATAAAAGAGCTGCAGCTTGAGTTGGAGGTGCTGGATTAGGGACTCCCCACTATTGGGTTTGCTGTGCTATCTTACCCCAGATAAAGCAGCCGGGGTGAAAAATTGGTATTGGGTTGCGTCGTGTGGGTGGCAATGTGAGTCTGGTCCTGGCAGAGCTGGGTTGGGAAGGGGCAGCGGAGAGTCGGGGAAGGGGAGCAGGGGCAGAGGTAGCAGGCACGCTGGGGAAAGTCACTCAGGGCTCTCCGTGTCCTGTAGGGAGTCCTGTAATAACAATACTTATGTTGTATAGAAGACTGTCTCCAGGAGGTTAGTCTTCAGCAAGTATTAACTGTTTAAGCTGAAATTTTCCATGCTGGGTGTCTGCTTCAGGCTGTTGGTTCTTTCTAAAAGAAAGTTTCAGCTGAAGCAGTTCAGCTATCTCCAGAAAGGAAGCTAAGGTAAATTTATCGTAGGCTTTTTTGTGGTTGTTTTGCCTGTGGGATAAATAGCCAGGCTTTCCTCTTTTTCTTTTCTGTTTTTTTTTTTTTTTTGTTTGTTTGTTTGTTTTGTTTTGCTTTGTTTTGTTTTGTTTTTTAAATCATGGAGTTTTCATGGTTTCATTTGAAGACTTGAAATTTTCGAAGAAGATGCCCTGCTAAAGCAGGCATGTCACCTGTGCCATTTTTGTGAACATTCAATCAAACCAGGCTATACATTTGAAACAGTGCAGCCTGCAGGTGTTAAGTAGAGTAGAGATTAAGCAGGTAAATCCCCTGCCACGTTCTACCTGCAGTAAGTACACGATGACTTTATCTGGGGCTGGCTTTTGTTTTAAGTACAGGCTGGGCAGATCCAGAGTCCTGAAAACAGTCTGCATCTCTCTGTGGTCTCAGGCATGTGGAGAAGGAAACTGCTGGGTTTGAATAAAACAGGGATGAAGGTTTGGGGAGAGAAAAGTCAGAAGAGTCTGTTCCACTCATAGCACCTTTTTTCCCGGTCTGCCACAAACTTGGATTGCTATTCCGGGTATTTGTGAGACCAAGCCAGCTATTCCTTTGCTATGGGGAAACAGCTGTCAAAACCCACTGGCAAAACATCCCTTACCCTCTTGATTTCAAGAAAGGTTGGCCATGACAGCCCAACACTGGTCTTGGCTCTGTGCTTCCTCAAACAGGGCACGGTCTGTGCGATGGACCTAAGGCTTGCAACCCTGGGGACGACTGTCGGAGAGCTGGTGATGAACTTATGCTTTTCCGGCATCTATACCTTAAAGTCTAGGGAGATACACATAGAGCATCACGGAGTTCACAATGTCAGACCCTCCAGAGTGAGGGGAAAGCAGGCCTTGAGTGTTTCAGCTTACGTGTGCAAAATTAGCGGATATTAATCTACTAACCTGCACCTCTTTGTGTCTCAGCTCACCAGCTGTAATGCAGAGTTAATGATACACCCTCCTTCAACAGGTTCATTATGGAAATAAGATAATTAACATCTGTGAATCACTCAGATGTGGGGAAGGCCAAAGAAAAGTCTATGAGAAAATTATTGCTTCCATCCCGAGCAGGACTTGAGTGGTGTGAGGAAACTGTGGTGTGGAGCAAGGACCCAGAACATGCCACTGAAGGGAAGGAGGGCTCTTGGGTCTGTGGAGCAGAGCAGGAGAACGGTGAAGATCTAACACTTCATGGTGCAAATAAGGATAGTATCACAGCATGACTGGGGCTGCAAAGACCACCTTAGGCCCCATATTTCCTAGTTTAAGTGCCTGACTTTGCAGTCTTACTAATGTACTTCCAGTGCAGTTCTCTTGGGTGTCGTAGCCATTGAAATATATAGGTCTGTGGAGGGAAAACCCTGTCCTGGATGCTCTGTAATCATGCAAGTTGCCTGTGGCATGATGGGGGTTTAGATCAGGGATTGCTCATTAAGTAACAAACCTGGCTGCCCAGGTGGTGACTTCTTTTTTCATTGTCCTCCAGGTAAGCAGTGACCTTCTTGGCTTCCTTTTCCCCACAGCTGTAAACTTTCTCTGCTCTTCCCTTGGTGAGGAAGGAGCCTCTGCATGGGGCTCCTTCGCTTTGCTGCCTCAGGAACGCGGTGTTTGAGAATAAATAGCACCAAAGCATTACAGGGGGACTGCGGCTTTTTGAGGAGGGAAACAGGCTTCTGAGGTGGTCAAAGGCTGAAGACCCAGGTGAGCCTTGAGGCAAAGCTGTGAGGAACTCATTCCAGGCAGCCAAAAATGATGCTCAGGCACAGTTTGATTAAGGTGTGCCTCGTGAGTTTGAAGGTCTAGGTAATACTGCCATGCTATGGCCTCTCTGTGTGGTCTTGGGCAAGACATGTCCTTGTCTTACATTTGAAATAATACTCCACAGAGAGAAGTGGGTTCAGCTTGTGGTTAGGTCCCTTAAAAATGCTGCAAGGAATAAAATCAAAGCTACTGATTTTATTTCTCTAAAACCCTTCCAGACACCTAAAATCTCAGTGAAGTCATTATTGATGGGAATTTTTCCCAGAATGACTCTTTCAGAGAAGATGTGGGCAGGGAAAGGGGGTTGTGGAGTTTCATCTGGTGGGGGATGCTGAAGTCTGCTCCCATTGGGATGTCAGGGCTGTCAGCGGCGTGGCAGGGATGGAGGCAGGTAGGACTCTCTGTATGGGGAGAACATAGCAGGGAGACAGTGGGGTGGGAAAACTTGGGGTAAGCGAGCAAAGGTGGGAGAGGGAGGACCAGGTAGGGGGACTGGGTGGTGAAGGGAGTCGGTGGGAGGATTTGAAAGGGGGGAAAATGAGGGTAGACCCTGGAGGGAGTAATGGGGGCTATGAGATGGCAAGTCTGGGGTGCAGGGTTGGGGAGTGTTGTGGTGTTTGAGGAAGCCTGGGGAGCTGAGGGCTTGGTGGGGGAAGTGATGGGAGAGATGTGGTGGGAATGCCGGTGTCCCAGAGGCTTTGGGACCAAGAGCTGGAGTAAGGGAGGCTGGGAGCTGTGGTTTGGGGATAGCTGGGGAATTTGAGCTCACAGATGGTTTAAGAGATCTGGGGCAGCAGAGGTTGGGTACAGGCACTCTGTGGGAAGCTGAGGTATCTGGAGCAGGAAGAGCTGAGGGAAAGGGGCATTGCTTTTGGGGGACAGCAAGGGTATGTGTAGGGCTGAGTTTCTGGAAGAGGAGGGATTTTGGCATGGCCACCAGTAGGCATTGTAGTATCTTGGGGTGCAAGCAAGGGCACGAGCTGGGGACTGCTCCCAGAAGGCTATCGCATGCCTTCTTGCTATCATAAATATGGTAATCCTAAGCATGCCGGGAGCTTCATCCACGCATGCATCACGGCAGCTGGACTCTCATGTTTGCTATATCACCTGCACAAATCAATTACCATTGAGTGGAGAACAGACCTGTCTGGATGGGTCCATGCCTCGAGCGAGTCACCAGGCGATCCTATTAATATAACAAATTCTCACCTTCTCTCTCTGCTCCCCCTTCTGTGGCTTATCCCACTTTCTTTCCACCTCTGGTCGAGCCAGTGCGCTCCTGTCTTTCCAGTCACTCCTCTGTCTAGCTTGGTCTCAGAGAGTAACCCTGGAAAAAGCAATAGATACACTTACAAATGTGTACCACAGTACAAAGCATTTAATGGAGAGCTCTCTTCCACTGCACGACGTGTTGTTTAGGGGCATGGTGTCAGGACATGGGGAATGGTTGTAGGATGGCTCTCAAAAGCATTTAGAGCTGCACATAGGCAAGCTCAAACCATGCATAGCGCTTTGGCTGCCATTCGGGGTTAAAGCGCAATGTCCGACCTAATGATGTTGGTAATGTAAGCTGTCTTCCTGGCCTGTCTGTTTCAATTCACAATATTTCACCTGAAATCCCTCTTTAATCATAAGCAGATAAGAAATTAGTTATTACAGAGTGCCATAGGTGTACATGATACTTTATGAACATATGAGGAGACACATTGCTGCCCTGAAGAACTTACAATTGGGTTTAGACAAATAGAATAAGAAAGAAAAAAACTATTGGTGTTGAGACTTTGAGCAGACAAATAAATGCCTGTATACAATTGCATCAGTCCCAGTCCATGGAAATATTCTCTTTTTTTGATTCAAGTGTTCAGCTGTGTCACATCTACTGCTGAAGCTGACAGACTGTTACTTCCTTAGGTAGAAAATGCTTATATTTTAATGCTTGTTATGTCATGAATTATTAAACCAATTTAAATGTAAAAATCAACTGAAAGGACAAACTTATGTTTAAGGATGACCTGCAGCATCTAAAATGGAGACACTGACCAAACTACTAGAAGCAAGGTCAGATTTTGTTTAGTTCAGTTAATTTATGCTCAAGTTGTAATGCTGATGTAATTTATGTTGTATTTAGTGCTTTGTTTCCTATGAAATTTGACTGTACAACAGTGTGATATGAGTAATATTTTAAGATGGGATTTTTATAGATGATGCTTGTAGCTAATATGTACAGAGCTTTTACTGGTCTTTCTCGTCAAAGGAAGAAAAGGAGGAAGAAGGAAGGAGGGAAGAGAAAAACACGAAAGCTATGTAGGATTGCACCCTTTATATCAGGGATAATATTTTGCTCACTTTATTTTTTTGGGTGTGTTCCCAAACTAAGGAAGTATATTTTGGAAATCATAGACCGGCTAATGCAGCCTCGATACCCAGAGCAGTCCTGAGGTAGCCCTCCTGTCCTCTGCTCCATGCCTTTTTTTCAGGCTTTTTGTTTATCCATCGGCGAAGAAGTCCAGCCCTTGTGCTACAAATCAGCTGGAAAAGATCCTGCTCGTGTGCTGTGAAAAAGTGCTGCCGAAGTACGCCCTGTACAGCAAAGGGAATGATCCTTAAAGGCAGTACGTAGATTTATAAAGTATGACAGGAGAAATAAGACGTGTTGGCTATCTTTTACAGACAGTCATTAAAAAAAGCCCTTATTTATCAAATCTGAGATAACGGTCCTATAATGGGTTTCTCATATTCAAGGTGAATCAAAGGAAAATTGTGTCCAGGAGGACAGAGATGCTCAGCCAGTACCGCTACGGCGTGGCCACATGACATACCCAGCGGCAGGCACGGGGCTGTGAGTACAGCTGCCCGCAGACTCTGCCAAGGAGCCAGATGATGCTGGAAGAATATCTTTCACGGCTCTGGATCTGGCTATTCTTGGCTTGTTCTCTGGCTGCGGGAGCTGGAGCTCATTGCTGGGCAGATAAACAGAGAGACTAATAAAGAAGATGAGGAGCTGTTGATTGAGCAAATCGGAGATGAGCTGTTAAGCAGAGGAGCGTGGTGATCCCTATGAAAAAATCACCTGGTGGTTGACACTTGATCCAGGATGAAAGTGCGCCTGTAACTCTTGGAATAAAACTCTCCTCTTCCCCTCAAGCAGTCCCTCTCCCCAAATGATTAAATCCTATGCATAATTACAAAAGCGTAAAAAACTCTACCTCTTTCAGACACTGATTTTTTTTCTAATTCCCATAATTGGCAAGCGGGTGTACATGGGGGAAAAAAAGGGGAGAAAGCTTTGATTTTTTTTTTCAAGCTGAAAACGTGCAAGCCCTGTGTGGGTTAGGTCCTTTAGATATTTAAAAAGATTGAAACAACTTCAAAGGAGACGTTCTGTTCTATCAGGTTCAGTATATTTTAATATTAGTGAGGTTTTTTTTTTTAAGAAAAGAGATCCGTTCTCTTGAGGAAATAAAACATTCTGAAAGATTTTATCCAGAATGGTTTTTCATTGTTTTTAAAGAGACAACACAGGATTTCAAGCATGCTGAAGCTGGTAAATGTCCTAATTTCTGCTTATCAGCATTGGCTTCTCTGTGTTATCAGTTTGATAGTTGCTGGTATGTAAATCAAAATTTTCTATCAACAGACTGCTGTTTTTTTGGAAATGAGAAAGAAGAAGCATTTGTCAATAATGTTTTTATTTACCTGTTATAAATGCCAGCATGTTGTGGATGAACAGGGTGCGGAGTGCCAGCCGTTCATTTCAGAGACACAAGGGACTTCTCCTAAGGAGGATTTGCTGAATTCCCTGCATGTGGCCCAGAATATGATGGATTAACAGAAGACAGAGCTGTTCTTTTTCCAACGCAGGTGTCTATTTGAGCTACCTTTCCTGCCCTGCCTGGTGGACTAAGTGCATTTCTCATGAGAAGCGTATTTCAAATACAAATTAGACGTGTGCTGGGCAAAAGGGAAGGAGAAGATTTAACAGAAGGAGGATGAAAAATCTTTGGAGGAGGGTCACTGTGACAGCTTGAAGCAGTAGCGTGGGGAGTAAGAAGTTGTGAGATGTGTATGGGGATGGGGGGGGGGGGCAAGGTGCTGCAGTGCTTCAAGCCAAAGGCAATGCAAGGTGTGGGTTCCACAGCCCCACAGCTTGTGGTCCTCATGGGACTGTCCCTTCAGGTCCATTGGCAAGAGCTGGTGCAGGTGGCGAAGGTCTTCTCCAAACCCTGAGGGATACGGTACCAATGGGGACGTGGGACTCTGCAGAGGGTATCCCAGGTGGTGTTTGCTGTGGGGAATTTGGGCTGTGCTACAGACCATTCGGTCTGTTTTGGCAGGAGGGTGAAAGGTGGAGGCCATGTCTCCATCTCCTGTCGGCAGCCCCAGCTTCGGCAGCAAAGCCTCTGTGTGGGGTTCGTAGCCAGCTGGTTTAACATCTGGGCAAGGAGTCTCCAGGGAAGTGTTTGCCTCTACCCTCTTTTCTCTCTTTTCATTGTAATCCAGATAATGAAAGCAGTGAGTGGCTGATCTGCCCCTTGTGAACCCTGAGGAGATCCAGCTGCCAGCTTCTGAATATTGTAGTTATTTTAGATTAACCTCCTGGCCCGTGTGCCTTTTGGGGTCTCCAGACTAGAAATGAGGCAGCGAGACTGTGCAATGCTTGAGCAGGGTTGTTTTTTCCCTTCACCTGGTTCAGACTCCACATACTCTAGCTGGCATGCTTTAGTCTAGGAGAAAGCCTGGAGAAAGACTCCTTGCCAGGTCCTCCCACCTTGCGGAGCTGGGGACAAGGAGCATGGGGCAGAGGGGTGCTCCACAAGGCTTCCTCTGCTCCATCCATCATGGCTAGAAGGATGGGGAGGAGGCTCAGCATTTGGTGAAGGTGTTCCTGAGTACTGCTGTCCAGGGGCCGTGGGATGGTGGAAGGGGTGACTGCTCTCCCACTGGCTGTCCTCCCTCGGACCATGGGAGGGCAAGCTGGCAAAGGGCATTAACCTGTTGGGATCGACACAGCCAGAGGAGAGAGCACCCTGTCTTGTTAGATCTTGTCGTTACTAACAGTGGTTAAACATCTGTTTTCTTGTATAATGTAGTGAGTCTGTCCTCAGTTATCCAGACTCCTGTAGCTGAAATAAGGTCATGGCTCTGATGTCTATTCATCGCTCTGAAAATTCCCTCTGTATTTGATGCCTCCTTGTCCTTCAGATCACTGGCAGGGGCCTTTTATTTTTTACCACTGGGTTGTTTTTAGGCTAGAGTGGTCTGGAATGAAGTCTTGATGAGGCAAAGTAAAGAAGGAAAAAATATAGCAGTCTCCTAGCTTCTGCAGTGCTCATGTGCATCTTACGATCTCCGCATGAAAAGTCTTAATGATGCACAGCAATGAGCAGAGTACATATGCTCGATAAAACAGATGCTAGACATGTTTCCTTAAATAGATCTTTTGCTAATTCAGCTCAGTGTTGGCTCTCTGCTTGCTCTGCGTGCCCGATCTGTAATTCCCCTGCTAAAGAACTTGCTGGGGATTCTACAGCTTGTCCCAGAACTGTGACCAGGGACTTTAGCTTCTCTCACAAACAGCCAAAAAAGAAGGCCCCCAAAAAGTAGACTATCTCTATGTGACTGCAGATAGCCTCAAGCCATAGTTTTCATTTAAAGGGATTTGAACAGCTTCATTCACACACTGGCTCAATGCAGAAACTGAAAGTTAACATTTCACATGGCAAAACTGTCTCTTTTTGATGCTTACTTCTTAGCAGAGACATCCAGGTAGTACCAAATTTACCCTGTTCCCTCCTGGATACCGGGTTATCCGACAGGAAGGTGCATTGGCAATTCTGGTGATGCAGACACTGAGTTAGCTGCACAAAAATTTATGGCTCATTCTGTTCTGGAAGTGGTCTGATATATAAAATATGTAAAATGATTTAAAAAGTCAGATAAATAACAGAGTGTGTGCTCTCATTATTCATCCTCATGTTTAATTTAACAACATCCTTCATTTTTGTAATGAATGTGACACTGCTACAGAATTTCCAGCCTGGGGCACTGCAGTGCACCAAAACCAGAGGCAAGATCTGGAAGAAGTTCTCAAATCCACGTGCTTTGCTGCCCATCTTTCACTTGTTCAACCAGACCTCACAAACATGGCTATGGGCTTGGGTCCTCAGAGGGATGTCTGTGGCGTGGAGGGCTGACCAGACCTGTAAGCTAGGTAGGAATGGGTGGTGGAGGACTGCACAGTGTCCGAAATCCTCCCAACCTGCAGCCCTGAAGTGCCCACCTCCTCGTTGTAGTGAGGAGCATCTCTCACCTCACCGTAGGGCCTTTTCAAATGTTAACTTACATTTTTTTTAAAGAATGGGTCAAGGCTCATTCTTTTGCTGCAAGAGACATCTGGAACACGATGGAGTTTGTCTCTTGAATGGTGGTCTCCTGGTTATGGCAGTTATCCAAGCAGTTGAAGACTCAGGTTTGTTCTCTGCTCTGCTGGAGAGGGTTTGAATCTCCGCTTCACAAAAGACACAAGTACCAGGTGATGGGCTTATGGGGTGGGGAGGGACACTGCGCAGGAAAAAAAAGCCCTATATATGACTCCAGGGAGAAGGGATGGAAGAAGGAACAGGAATGTAAGAGGCAAGATAATTGTGTGAACCTCTGTAAAAGTCTCTTCAGGCTGTTGTATAGAAGAAGGGTACACTCAGCGTCTTGTTTTCTAGATCCTTTTTAAAAGTAAGAGGCCTCAGGGTGCATTTTGTGAGGACTTGAATTGCATCAGCATTAGGTGTGCTTTGAGACTACATCACGGAGAGGGCTGCACAGGCAACCTAATTTTTTGTATATTTGTTTCTGTATCCTGACAGTCTGTAAGGTTGAGCTCCCTACCCAGAGCAGATCTAGGCTTCCCAGGAAGCTGAACTCTAATTTTTAGAATGTTTGCTAATGTTTTCAACTGGAAAGAGAATGCCTACTGAATTTAGGCGTTTCCATGGCTAAATAGCTTTTGAATGTGGAGCGGCGGGAGGTGGGTGGGTGAGTGGAGGGGGGCTTCAGTTTCACTGAAGTCCCATTTTGGATACCCCAAACCCTAAGAAAATTACGACTACATTGGTAGACTTCTCTGGTCCTTGTGTAAATACTGCCAGTATGAGCAGAGAGACTCATTAAACACAAGTCTCTTGCAATGTCAGGTGAGCTATAACACCAGGCCTCAAAAGGTTTAAGCTATCTACAGCAGATTCTGTCAATCCCCGTTCCCAGTATCTTTCTTTAAAAAGTGCAGCTGAGGGAAGCAAGCTTGTTGTATAAATAGAAGCAACCCAAGAGAATAAAATTGTGGACAGTTGAGGTCAGCACCTTAAAATTCTCTGTTGGCTCACCAAGCTGGGACATGCCAAAGTATAAATGGATGAGGACACCAAAAGACTAAACCAGCAAAGTGCTCGTAGTGGGAAGCGAGCTGCCCCAGCAAATAACAGCGTGGTGACGAGTCCAGCTATACCAGCTTCTTACCAATATGTAACTATTGTTTCCAGCTTGAGTAGCAGGGCTGGAAATAGTTGTTTGCTGATGTGACTGTATTCAGTTAAGGTTTTCTGTTAACACAGCTACGGACCATATGCCTCTGAGCATCACTGCGAGTATCCCCTGTGTTATTGGGCAGCCTTTGTAGCACCACATGAGCTCAGAGCATTAATTGGTTTGTGATGGTTTTGTCTTGCTAAGATCTGAGACTGGTAAGCAAGAAGTTAAGAAGATGCTTATCGGAATATCATTCCCAGCTCTGATGGTGAGAATTTTAGGGGTGACCCAAATACCTCAAGATTTTCTTTGTCAGTTACAATGAAAGACTTTAGGAAATGGAGAGTGGTGTTTTAGGTTTGGGGTTTTTTTTTTGGTCTCTTTTGAGCTATGAGAAGGTATTTTTGGGGCTGTTTGGAGAGGAGTGAACTCCTGTTTTCAAATGACCTGTTAAAGATTTAGTGTGCCTGTTGGCCATTGCCAGTAAAATAGAAAGAAAGATTTGCAGAGGAACAGAACAAGATCTTAATAGTGGGTAATGAAGCTGGAAGTCCTGATAGCAGGCTGTTGAGATGCATTAACCCCATTTATTATAGGAAGATTCATCAGGAGAGAAGCCTAAATGGGCAAACCTGGGAAAATGTATTAAAATAAATCATTGAAAAGATAACTTTTCACTTACTGTGTCCACAGACTTAGTGTTTCATGCAACAGAACAAAAAAGTGATTTTTCCGAAAAAGTGTTCTCACAAAGCAGGGCTATGTGTGTGAGTGTGTTATGATTTCAAATTTGTTTTTTTTTTTCCCCCAGCCTTTGAATTAATTAGCTACCATGTTGAATTCTAAGTGCAATAATTAAGCAAATTAATGCTGCAGTGAAGTTATTAATGAGGCAAAATATGCTAATATGCTTTCAATAAAAACCTCCCTTTTTCTCTCTTACCAAGAAACTGGAAAAGCTCTTTTGTTTCAGGCCAGACACCTTATCTGGAGTTCTTAGAGAGAGGGTTCTCAGTTGTATGCTGGTGAGTGACTATTTAAAGCAGGGGTTAATATTTGCATTTTAGACACATGCAAAACCTTGCAGAAATGTTGCGGTGACAATGAAGTTATTAGCCTGGTTTCTAGCAGCATCAATAACGAGGAAAGGAAGGTGTTTTGTGACCTGTGCTTCCATTATGGGAAAGGATAATACCTATTAAAGGATTGCTATTTTTATGATGATATTTTAAATATTCAATTCATATAAAGCAGTGAAAGCAATTATTACCATGACACAATCAAAAATACATTTCTCTATTCAATGTTTCTGGTGCCATTATGTTTTCAGATTGTAAAGAAATATTCTGCATTGAAACATGATGGTAATTATTTAGTGACTTGAAAATACGTGCAGGTAACAATAATAATAACTAATAACTGGTTTATGTAAACTTTGCCCAAGGATTTGGAGTTGGGCATGTAATCCGTAAAGCCATTTAAAACATGCTGGAAAAATGACAATAAAAGGCTGTTCCTTGAAGTGCTAAGAGTATCCATCTCTGAGGGATATCAGCCATCTGACAACTTAGAGATCCCTCGTATGGCTCCTGCTCTCTCTGCCTCTGCCTAACAACCACTTCTTTTAATCCCTGACAATCCAGCGGACATTGCACTTTCCCAAACTGTCGTCTTGTTTATAAGCAGCTTCTTTGACTTTCAGGTATTGCTTCTCTGTGAAATCCTTTCAGCCTCTTCTCATTCACCCCTTACCTATCGCTTGCTGTACTTTATGCTTCTGGCTATTTGCATCAGTTTGGTGAGAATTCCAAATGCTGAAGGGTTTCTAACTGGTTCAAAGAGGCCCTTGAGCCAAGCCAGGCAGCTGTGTTCATTAGTTTCTTGCTTTTGTGTTTCATCCTTTTTTCTCTAATTTTATTTTACGTTCAGCAGTATACATGCCTTGGAGATTTTCTTATCAATTCTATGAATAGATGTATTCTTGCTACCTCTCAAGATTTCATTTCCTTCCTTTAAACCTTCAGGGTATTTTCCTGCTCATTTGCTGACATGTCCTTTGGTTTTCAAATGTGGTGTTAGCAGGTCCCTTTTGGGTACCCAACTAACCCCTTGGACATATTTTAGTTATTCTGCAGTCAGTAGAAGTGATTCAGGTGACATTATCTACTGTTTTTTAACTCTATGCCAAGAATAATCTCTCCTCTTTATGTGCTTATTTCCTGGAAGTGCTAATTTTAGAGCATTAAAATGGTGAGAAATCATTTCTCTAAATTTTCTCCCTGCAGGCAGTTTGACCAGTTTACTGGACAGTAGCTGTTTCTCTGTTAAAAAAAAATTGTTAGGAGTTTGCTGCTGCTTTGATCTGCAACTGCGGCATCTACTTTTCCCCTTTTTCTTGGTCCAAGGCTGACAGTTCATCCATATATTTATATCCTTACAGGCTGGGATGTGTATCAAATGATCTCTGCTGTTTGGATCTCACCAGTCAACACTTTTAATCACTGGGGGTGCTGGATTCCTTTAATTACAGCACTACTCACCTGTGTCTAGCCTCACCTGCCTTTCTGGTGCATACTGACTCAGGCATTACGGATCTCCACTCTTCCTTCTTGCCTTTTCTGCAGTGTCCTCTTCTGCAGGTCCTCATCCAAGACAAAACTTATTGCCTGTTTTTTGCTTTTGGATTGCTCTCATTCATGTTTTGGCATTTTCTGGGTTTGTCCCTGATGAGGAGCTAGCTCCAGTGAGGAATCTATGTGTTTATGTGTTGGGAGGCACATTGTTGTTTGGCTCCCAAGAGTACAGCCAAGAGGTCCCCATGCTAACTGGAGAGACCCCTTCTGCAGGCCAGAGCTATGGATTGAATAGCCCTGTGCTTCGGGCCCTCAAGAACTGGTCAGCATTGCGGGCTGAAATCCAGTCTCAGGGAATTAAGATAGATTGAACTCCAGTTTATACTGCCCTATATTTGGTTGTCTAAACATCAGTTGTGGGTCTAAAAGCCCCATTATGTTAGAGGAGAATTGGTCAGTACAGTCCAGGAAACATGCATCCTGCCCCATGGACTCATTTTGGCTACTGGCATGCCTGTGTCCATCCTTACTGTGCTGCCCTAGGCCATCCCATCCAGCCGGTCCAGAGGGTACGGGTTTCCAGTCCTGCCTGTGTCATGCTGAGCATCCGTGTGAGGGTGCCTCAAGTGGAGCTAGATACTTATTTGTGGGAACTGAATGAGCCCTGATGTCTCAAGGCTACCTTGGGGCAGTAGTCTGTCAGGCAGTAGGGTAGGTGTGGGGAGCACATTGAGTCACTTAGCCTGCTGCTAAGGTGGGCAGCCAAGAGCACGTAATCCCTGGAGGAAGGAGAATGAGGCATGACTTAGAGATGTAGAGTGGGGAGCAGGGAGTGCTGGCTACAGACTTCCTGGAAAAAGGGCTTTACATTCAACAGCCACCTCTTATAATACAGAAAAAGTCCTTGAAAGCAGAGTAGTTAGGAAACTCTTTAGCAGTGGTCCCTGATCCTGGCATTATACACACCACACACATGCAAAGCAGGGATGACCGATACATCTTCTGGATTGAAAAAGAGGACACTATGGGTAATTTTAGTAAATTATCTGTCAGTGGGGTTTTTAGAGTATAACAAGGTTGTTGTTGGAACCTGAGTCAGAGGACATGGGAAGGCAAAAAAAAGCAGGGAGAACTCTGGTGTCATCACTCAGGTGAATTGAGAGGACACTTCTCCCTTATGGTCCAAGTCTAAAAATACTATTTGTGATTTTATCTGGTCTTGTGCATGTGGCTTGAGGAAGAAGACAGCCAGAATAGGGTCTGGTGGAGGTTATCAATGCATACAGATTCTGCAATTGCAGGGAACACTGTAGTTCCTAAAACCATCTAGAAAAGAGGTCACTTTCCAAAGACATTCACTTCAAGAAGAGCACCCAGCTACAGCATTTGGTGTTAGTTTCAGTATGGTCATACCGTGTTTAATTCGGACTGTTGCTATTTGCTTGTGTTCCTGAGGGCCTAGGAGTCTTTGGCATGGGTCTGGATCTTGCTGTGCTTGCACTGCACAACAGCAGAATGAAAAGGTCACCTCTGCATTAAAGACTTCACACTGTATGGAGATGAAGTCTGCACATATCACCCTCTTCCCCCTGAAGACTGTCCTCTTGGTTAAACATGAGAGCTCTGATATCAAAGGCTGAAGTTCTTTCAATTCAAAGGCCAGGAGGTTTTGCTATAAAGTAAATAGTGCCAGTGCCTAAAGAGGCTCTAAAAGACTTAGGAGGAAATATGCCAAGAATGACTGCAGCCCTTTGTATATTAGTTTGCTTTTCTGTATGATTTCCTTTGATCCAATATGTGTTGCTGCTTCATTTATTGTGGAGGTTCTCACATGATTTCCTTAGTCAACAGCAGAACTCCATCAGGAATTCATTAGGCAGTGTTTGTACAGATGTAAAGGTCTGCCTAAGTGATCCTATTATTATTTATATTGGGCCCAATCCTGCAAACCCTTAGTCACATAAATATTTCCCAAGAAGGTAGTCAACTAATGTGACAGACAGGACTGCAGCAGTGAATTTAAATCTGCAGTGCCAAGGCAGCAGTGAAATTTTCCTTGGTACATGTGAGTTTTGTTATTCATCTTAATTTTTGTTTTTCCCTTTTTATAAAATTTATTATAATGAACTACACCTCTATATTATTCACTATGCACACTTCTTTAAAAATACTTTAAGATAAGTAAGGAACACCTTACCTTTCGTGTTCCAGGAACTGACTATTCTAAACCTTCACCTCTACTTCATTTTATGTTGTCTGTGATGATTCCCTTCTGTAGCCTCAAAAGAAACAGTATCGTGGTCATCTATATATACAGATGTCATCTAGCTGGACTTTTGTAAGGCCTTTGACATGGTCCCTCACAACATCCTTCTCTAAATTGGAGAGATACAGATTTGATGGATGGACTGTTTGGAGTATGAGGAATTGTTTGGATGGTCACATCCAGAGGGTAGTGGTCAGAGGCTCAATGTCCAGATGGAGACTGGCGATGAGTGCTGTCTATACTGGAACCAGTACTGTTTAGTATCTTCATCAAGGACATAGTGGGATTGAGTGCACCCTCAGCAAGTTTGCCGATGATACCAAGCTGAGTGGTGTGGTTGACATGCCTAAGGGATGGGAGGCCATCCAGAGGGACCTAGACAAGCTTGAGAAGTGGGCCCATGTAAACCTGATGAGGTTCAACAAGGCCAAATGCAAGGTCTTGCACCTGGGTTGGGGCAACCCCAGGTATCAATACAGGCTGGGGGATGAAGGGATTGAGAGCAGCTCTGCCGAGAACAGCTGGTGGATTAAAAGCCAAACATGAGCCAGCAATGTGTGCTTGAAGACCAGAAAGCCATCCGTATCCTGCGCTGCATCCAAAGCAGTGTGGGCAGCAGGTCAAGGGAGGGGACTCTGCCCCTCTGCTCCGCTCTGGTGAGACCCCACCTGCAGTCCTGCGTCCAGCTCTGGGGTCCTCAGCACAGGACAGACATGGACCTGTTGGAGCGGGTCCAGAGGAGGGACATGAAAATGATCAGAGGGCTTGAGCACCTCTCCTATCAAGAAAGGCTGAGACAGAGTTGGGGTTGTCCAGCCTGGAGAAGAGAATGCTCCAGGGAGACCTTATAGCAGCCCTCCAGTACCTAAAGGGGCCCTACAAGAAAGCCAGGGAAGGACTTTTTACAAGGGCATGTAGTGATAGGACAAGGGGTAATGGCTTTGAACTGAAAGAGGGTAGATTTAGATTAGATATAAGGAAGACATTTTTTACAATGAGGGTGGTGAGGCACTGGCATAGTTGCCTGGAGGGGTGGTAGATGCCCCATCCCTGGAAATATTCAAGGTCAGCTTGGACAGGGCTCTGAGCAACCTGATTGAGTTGAAGATGTCCCTGCTCGTTGCAGGGGCAGTTGGACTAGATGACCTTTAAAGGTGCCTTCCAACCCAAACTATTCTATGATTCTATGGCCAGTGATGGCCCAACACAGATGTCAACCTTATTTGATGCTGTTGAATTTTGGGTCATCACTGTAGATCATAGCATTTCTGAGGTCATGGTACCCATTTGTTTGGCTGACAGTGCAAAGAGAGCTAAGATATGTTCTACAAATAGGGTAAGGAAAAAAAAAGCTTATTTTTTATCTTCAGAGAGCACAGCTGTAGACATTTGGATGTGGTGGAGTCAGAACCTATCCTCTCAGTTGAAATGGAGTTAGTGGCTCGTCATCTCAATGACAGGTGATACAGGCTAGTTGCAGTGAAGATTGAAGCTGGTGATAATTTTCAGCACTAAGCTCTGAGATATCGTTTGGATGAGGTGACCCCAGAGGTCCCTTCCAGCCTAAACCTATGATTCTGTGGGGATTTATTGCTAAATCAAGGTTGGAAATGACATTAGATGTTTCTTTGGCTTAAAAAATTATCATCACTGTTGTATGTGTGTGTGCACACATGTAAAAAAAGGGAATATTCTTCCTACTGCAACGAGCAAATGTTTTGGCTCTGTGTACATGAGGCAGCATGACACTTGCAGTAGATAAAACTTGGCCCAGGATATGTACCAAATCTTTGCCAGACACAAAGGCTTTCCAGTGAGGAGGATCTCATATGACCAATGAAGACTATTTCTGTTCTTCAGAACACATGGTTCATCTTCTTACAATATTCAGTCTGAGGCAGGTGGCATAACAGATTCACAATGCTACTGTCTCACTGCAGTGTCGAGCTGAAAGCTTTGTCAAGCACTGGAGAATTACCACTTTGGAGGTGGAAAGCTAATGTGCAATAGTTATGATAGAAGAAGTCTCACTGAGGCTATAGAGGGACCTGGCTTCCATATGTCTTCATAAAACCACTTGAAAATGGTCCTCTCGATTCTGAGTTCCTGTAAAACCATATCCCTCACATGAACATAATGAAAAAAAAAAAAAAAATCATCTGTCAGTCTGCAGACACTAAGTAGCACAGAGAAGTGAAGCATTAGGTCTTAGAAATGCACATCTTGTTGAGGAGCCCCTGGGAAGTTTGGTCCGTATATCAATGCTGAGTACAGTTGGCATATGAGGCCATACCAGTGATTTCCCATCTCAAATACCACATATCTTTTGCCCATCTGGAGCACAGTATGGTTAAAATTACGGTGACTGAAGGACCTGTACTGAAGGTTCCTCCTTAGACAGCTATTTGCCTCCCACTGTCAGGATCCTTCATGCTAGTGATTGATGTCATGCTGGCAATGACAAACTTGCATTGATGAAACTGCACAGTGTATATGGACTGCGGCTGGCTGTGCCCTCTTTAATCTGATTATTTTATATGGCACGAGTGCTTGCAGGCTGGTACTTTTATTTTAGCACAGGCTGGTCTGCATTGGGCCTACTGCATTTGTCTTTTTGCCCGTCTCCAGCACAGTTCAGGGCACCTTATTGGCTTGTGTTCCAACTAGCTGAGACATAGACTTCAATTTTGTATGCTCCTTTGCATCTAGGCAATAAATCTTGTAATAGCTTAACTTTTTATATGAATGCTGCCTCAGGCAAGGACTGTGTGGCCTAGAAAGCAGGAGGTTTAATATTTTATAAATTTTCCAAATGCTGTTTTGCTGCTACCTCTCCTTGAGCAAATGGAAGCCACAGTGGTTTGATAGACCTCCAGACTCTGAGCTGCATCAGGGAACAGAAATAATCATGGACCATCTCAGTTAACTGACATTACATGGAAGTCAAACACTGGGGAAAAATGGTTTGAGTGGAAGCATTTGAGGAAGTCACAATCCACTTGGGGAATAAGCAAAATAAAAAAAAAAGACTATGCCCTGTGGGTAAGTCATTTCAGGGAAACTGGTCACTTGTCTTTAATAGCAGCAGGGCTGGAGTGTGTTTTGAGCTGGGCAAACAGTTCATGTGAAGGTAGTCATGAGACGAAACACTGAAGTCAACAGCCTGGCTCTGTACTTCAGCGGTGTCAGAACTTTGATTTTTTTCTCCATTTTCTGGGAAATGCCTGGGGGACTTCCCTGTGGCCACTTTATTTAGGTCTGTTAGGCACTACCTTGTAGCAAGCCACTGGGGGGCAGTGGGCTTTGTTATGCTGGAGTAGTACTTTGCATCCCCCAGAACAGAAATAATTCCCATGTTGTGTGTGGATTAGGACTGAGCTGTGTGATAGTGGCAGTTGCGGGATTCATCAGTGAGATTCATCGATACTAACTTTGGGCTGCTTTTGGACTTTGATGCAGTTAGAGCCCTTTTGTCTTCCTCCACTGTCTCTCTGGTCTCAGGATAGAACTTTGATTAAGCCAAGTGAAAATCAAGCCATGCAGAATGAAAAGAAACCAATAGGCTCATTGAGGAAGCTTGAGACCTTAGCAATTGGCATCTTTCCAGGCATAACATACACTTTTCTTGCGGCAAAAAGGGCTTGTGACTGCTGCTCTTGGTATCTTACTCAATCTATTCCCAGCAGTGCAACACATAAAGTAATGTCCCCTGATGTAGCCTGATGATTATACCTTGACTATGGGCTGTTGGTAGGACTTGGGTCAGCAGAGAACTTACATGTGCTCACCCCATGGAAGTCCATAGGGTTGAGTGAAAGGGAGGGAAGAAGTCGGGGGTTGTGCCTTCCCCTTTGTCCCTTTTTGGTGTGGTGGGCTGTGACATGATGTGGTTGCATCTTCTCCCTAATTTTCCCCCTTGAAATTACCGAATCCGGCCAGGAAAGCCGATAGGGTTCACTTAAATGCTTTAAATGAGTCACAGGATTAAATAGCTAGCAGAACTGTGTTTGTACAGTCCTTCTGGAGACTGGAAAGAATTGGTTTGAGTTAGGAGCTCTATTGCCATTTGCGAGTCCTGCTTGGGATCTCTCATTTTAGGCATAAGCCGTGTCAGGGAGGAATCCAGTGGTGCGGAACCTGCATGTATTTCATCCCTACAGTTTTTTTTGGTTGAAACAATTGCTGTTCACACCACATTTTCAACCAGACCTGTGTGATGGTGGGCTAATTGAACAGAATCGATTGTTGGAATATGGCATCTCTGGGTGCTATTACTTACCAGTTGAGAAAGATAGGAGCTGTGACAATTTGTATGGATTTTTCTCACAAATCTATCAGCTGGGGAAGATAAATGATAAGTCTTGAACATGCTTCACTTATTCATCCATAACAACTGAGCAGGCTAAAACTTGGAAATGCGTCGGATGGGGGTAAGTGGGACCAAGGTCTTTTACAAAGGTTGGGGTAGGGCACCTTTGGAAAGACACCTTACCCTTTGCATGGGTGCCAGATGAGGAGTCACCACGAGGCTGAGCAGGCAGTTCAAAGTGCTAGAGCTTCAAACTGCTTTTTTCCATACTTCCAACTCACTCTTCCCATTTTGTATTTTCATACCGGTGCAGCTGCTCAGCTTGGTTCAATGTTGCTTCTGCTTTCTGCACGTCATTCCTGCCCTTCTTTCCTGCACAGGTCCCTCACTCCTGGCTGTTTCTCCTCCCTCTGATGTTCACCTCTTGCAACAGAGACCTAGGGACACCAATCCTACAGGACATCCTCCACAGAGTTTGCTGCCTGTGTGCAGATAGTAGTGGTGGGGGGTTGCAAATGGCACTGGAGAGAAATCCCGGACTATTAACAATACAAGAAATAGTCAACCTGGACTCTGTCTAGTCTCCCTCTCTTCCCTGCCCCCTCCTTCTCCCTCCCTGCTTCTTTCTTGGGGACTTTGTCTTCTTTCTGGAGCTGTGCTCGGCATGTTGATGCAAGTCCGGTGTGTGAAAAAACAGGGTCTGCATTTAAGGGGGATTTCTTTAGAGCCATCTGCCATCTCGAAATTTAAAGCAGGGAGAGGTCACTGGGATAAACCGATTTGCTAAACAAAATGGTTAACAACTCATGAATAAAACTTAAAAAAAAAAAAGAATATCCTGAGGGGAGGGGCAAACTTTGTAACCAGAAAGAAACCCACCCCAACAAACCCACAGCCTGCCTACGCTGAGCTCCACCCACCCCTTTCCATTTAATTTCCACCCTTTTGGGGAAGGAACTGCTCCCCCTCTTTCCNGGGGATGTGGCTGTGAGCCTCCTAATGACTTTCCAGTGGTCATGTCCAGGGGGCTTTTTGCCTCCTCTGAGCAACTCCTGCAGCAGCAGCAGTAGCAACCAAGTCACTTTTGTTTCTTGCTTGCTTCAGCGGTGCCACCTCCTCCTCCTCCTCCTCCTTTTTGCTGTGTTTCTTGCAGGTCACACACAGGAGCAGTGGAGCCTGCCCCTGTGCAGACAAGAAAGAAAACACAGCCCTGCACAGGCACAAAAAGCAGCAAAATCCACCTCCTTCCCCTCCCCCATTTCAGCTCTAAAGAATAATCAGGATTATAGGGGAAGCTGGCTGTTGAAATATGGCATGCTGGCCACGCTGGCCACAGCCACTGTGCTGCTTATTTGGGCTAACCCTGACAAGGGAGCAAGATACTTGAGATGGAGAAGAGGAGGTGAGGGAAGCTCGCTACCCACCCATTGCCTGCGTTTGTTCCTCTTCCCAGCAAAAAGTTCTCTGTATTCCCCAATGAGACCTTAGCATAAAAACAAAGAGTAGATGGTTTTGGTGTTTGCTTACTGCTCTTCAGGGCCTGCCCTAAGCATCAGTTCTCAGGGGTGCCCTAATGGAAGAAATACTTAAAAAGCTTGCAGTCTGCATGACCTGCTGGAGGCTATGGGGCTCCTCTTGGAGACGGCTGAAGGGAGCCCCTAAAGACCTGAATAAAGCTCTTGCAGAGAGCACCGAGAGACTGTTCAAAGTGTGCAGTGGTCTTTGAGAGTAAAAGTGCCACGTTGCCCATCTACCCACATAGCCTTGCTCTGGCACTTTGTCCCTGTCCTGCCCTCTGAACTATCAGGGCCGTGATACAGCCCACACCATCTTCCCCTTAGGACTGCAGGAATGACGGGTACTGCCCCTACCTTTAAGAAAAGGGGCTTAACACATCCCATGCCTCAGGGGTACCGGAGGTGAGGGTGCAAAGGGGCTGTGTTTGGTTTTCTTCCATTGTGTTGTTCTTATCACCTCCAAGTTTCTGATGCGGGAAAATCTCCCCCATGCTCCAGCGCTTGCCAGGGAACCTCTGACACAATTTCATCCAGTCAGTGGGGTTTTGTCCCCATGTGGTGAAGAAAGCCATAAGTGTTTTGGGGCTGGATCTCTGGAGTCAACTCCTTTCTTAGACGCGACAGGCCATGCTGGTAAGCAGCTAAAGGGCTCATTCAACCCCAAACCTCGTGGGGACAAAACTACGCACCTACCAAGGCTGTGGGAAGATGGTCCGAGAACCCTAGGGTATGGAAACAAGAAGGAGCTAAGGTGTCAGGAGATGAAGATGACGGGGTTATGGTGTGTAATCAGGCCTGGGTCCCACCTGAATCATGCGGTTATGTCATGGGTAAAAAATACTGGCCCTGCTCCCATGGTCCAGCTGTGTGCTCATGGCTTGCGGAACAGCAGTTTGAGGTGGAGAGTGCTGCCTTGCCTTAGCTGCTGAAGGAAATCCACATGGGCCTATTATGTAAGCTCTTTCAAAAGCTACTTTTGGTGGTATGTTGGGAAAAGTAAGAGCATGTTAATGTAATTTCCCATTTATTTATCTGAAGTCCACTGACATCAACTGAAAGACATCCATTCAGCCGGTTCTTTTATAATGGCTTTTAGTGTGTGCTCTTTTCTCTTTCCTTTCTCCATTTTATTTAGTTTTAGAATGGTTAAAAAGAACAATATTAGGGGAAAATGGGAGTACTTGAAAAGAATTAATTAATATTATAGCTATTGCTATAGCAGAGTTCAGCTATTCTGTTGGTCTTGCAAGTGAAAGCAACAAACTGCCAGAGGAACCGAGGAAGGTCCCTCTGACCATGCAGCTGGCTTTAGCATCAAACTCAAGTGGGCAGAGAGGCATTTTCTGTGTTTATGTTTAATTTTCCAGTGTAAATGTAGTTGGCCTACATTGCTGATACACACCTATATCAAACTCATACTTGACTTTATGAATTGTTTATAGAATTCACACCATGAATTTTGCATAAAATAGTTGCAGAAGAATTGTGCCTGGACTACATTTGCTTTTCCATGAGAAAGGTAGTGAGTACTTAATGTTTAATTGATTAACAAGCTAGACTGTCCAATGCATTTCCTTTCTAAAATGCGCAGTGTAAAAACAAGAATCTGTAACAATTATGGTCAAAACACCACCAAGAGAAAAATCTCAGGAAGCTTGAGCTGTAGGAACATTTATAAGGAGAAAACTTCAAAACAGGTGATAGAATAAAAAAGTTTTCTCTGGATTAATTATTACTCTTATTATGTCTCATTTTCCTTTAACTCTTCCTACAAAATTGCATATAGATACTGACTGCTGGTTACATATCCAGGTGATTTTTCATTTGGTCTTGGGAAGTAGAATATGCATTTAATATGTTGCTTACTTGCTTCGATCTTTGATGGTCATTAATAAAATTTTAATTTTTGGACTTCCTTGCTTATATTTAGAATATTAACCCTGAAACATTATTCTTCTCCAGGGAGATGATTGTTCCTGACTTGATCTATTTAGAGTTAGAAAGAATCAGAGAGCCCTACAGGGTTGTGGCAAAGCACTCCAGATAAGTGTTTTCCCCCCATGTATTACTTATTTATTAAAGCTGGTGGAGCATAACTAAAAGGGAGAAAAAAGACCAAAGAAATACAGAATACAATGGCCTTCAGATTTTAATGGGAGATATGGCTAGAAGCAATTTCTAAATTATTAAATAAATCGATTTTAGTCTTGCAGTCACCCTCCAAGGTGTATTTGTCAGCCTTATTATATTCAACTTCAGTGCTATTCAAAACCACTTAGAGAGAAACATGCTTTCCCTGGCCACAATTCTTCAGGTCTCCTAATTAAATATGTGATTTACATCACAGGTTCAGCATTCTTTCATTTTCTTTCTTTTTTTCAGCCTTCATTTTTTTTTCCTCAGTTAGTTCTCCCCATGTTTGGTTTGTAGGCCCAAAGACAAGTAGGCATCAGACTGACAAACCTGGAGGTAGCCCTGTTCCCATTTAAAATGCAAGACTTGTTGGTTACAAAAGAGTTTTGAGATAATATGTGCAGTGCAGTCCTGCTTTTTCTGTTCACAGATGACGACAGGGCACAAAGTGTTAAACAGCGTATTTGTGACAGCAGGGTTGTAGATAAAAGGTTATTGTACAGAGAAAAATACTTTAAAAAAATTTTTTGATTTATCATTTAAGTGATTCTGTGCTCTCTCTCTGTGCAGATGCACACTACACAAAATCCATTTGCTCAGCTTTTCCCACGAGTAATCCAACCGCAGTGGTTTGGAGCAAAAATCTGAAGAAGCAATTGAAAAAATTCTGGTATTGAAAGTTATTATTAAATGCCCATCGATAAACCAAATGTGCTGGCATGCTGAGAGTGGGAGAGGAAAACGGTAAAGTATTTATTTCCTAAAGAACAACTTTACAGTTTCCAGCAATTAAAAATGGATAAAGGCAGCACATTCCTTTCACCCCCCCCAATTGTCAATAGTGCCTGTGCCTGTGCTCAGCGTGGAAGGAAATTGGGAGCAATTTTTGCTGCTCCCTTTATAGAGGAGCGGGAAGATGCTCTGCTGAGGACAAACACTTCAGAGCAGTGGCACGGATTGTTGGTTTTGTGGTGTTCCCTCCACCAGTATCTCTGCTGGAGTGCAGACTGGGAGAGGTCTGTGAAGAGATGAGAGTACGGGGCTCAGAGGTACTTCACGGCACATGCCTAGAGGTTGTGCTTTTAAACAGGGTCTCTTTGTATGTGCAAAAACGTCGCTAGCATGCTGCTGCTTTCTGTGTGGATTTGCAATAGTGAAACAGAGCACAATGGTACTTAAAATAGATGACTACATCTCTAGAAAAATATATGCCCGCTGTGTAGTATTCTTCCAGCTGACTTTTTGCTCATTGTTTTTGCCAAGATATGTAATTTTTATTATTACACATTGTACCCATAAATAATATGCAACTTGAGAAAGAATGAAAACATTCCTCAGCTCAATTAAAAAGCAGGTTATCTCAAGGCTAGAGCTGTTGCCAAGTACATAATGGCTGTTTCACTTTACTGCCACAATCACTTTATTGCCAGAGCCAGGCTCATTACTTTGGGCTAGCGTGCATCTCAAGGCTTCGCTCTGAGCGATGCAGAAGCTGCCTCATCTCAGGAACTGCTCTGGGAGACACCGTGCCCCTCACACACCTCCCCACTTCATCTTTGCTACAGGGGACAGTAATCTACTGTTAACCTATGGGCAGCAAATTACAGCAAGCCTTGATGTGCTAGGCAAGGCGTTTGGGAGCAGATCCCATTCCCCACTTCTCCTTATTCCCTCCCTGCTGCTTCCCCCTCCCCGCAGCCCCCCGTTCTGTGAGCTGACAGATGGGCCCATGCCCACCTGTTTTCATCGCGTTGGATGCGCGGTGCGATGAGCCTGGACAGGGCACAGCTCAGCAGTTCCTCTTCTCTTGTGCAGTCCCTTGGCTCAGGTTGCAGTTGAACCCACTGTCGTTGGGGCACTGGGTGGGGTGGCTGTGGGAACAGATGTGACCTACCACCTAACACTTTTATTTAGCACGGTGGGCTTAGTGGGTGGATAGTGATTTTTTATTCCAAGAATTCCATTCTATCACACACAGATGCATGACACACGAATCAGAGCCCCAGCCCCGCTCCAGTCTAGACCTGCACCCTGGACCCTGGGGGGTAGATACTTGCTCTGGCAGAGGGATGTTGGGTCCTTGGTGGCAGCTCAGGCCCTACACAGGGTGGTTCCACCTTGGGCAACAGCTGCTTCACCCTGTCAGCCGTCCTTGTACGTATGTGCTCCTGCCCCAGGGAGACTGCTGTTTTAACTATTTATTACTTTCTAAATTAGACTGTTGGCATAAGCTACCAATGACTTTGCTAATTACATTGCCCCAGGCCAATCTCTTTGACTTACTCCTTACTAAGGCCAATTAGCAGTTGCCAGAGTGGTTTCTGTCACCCGCTGGCCTGCCGCCCCAAATGTGAGTTCAGCAACAGTTACATAACAAAGTTCGCCTAATGCTTTGTTTTCTGGCTCATACTGAATTAATGCAGTCAGTTAGAGCTGGGAAGACACAGTCAAGGTCTCATGTGGTGCTTTCAGGTAGGCTGTAGCCTACCCGATGGCCCATGGCCTACTCAGTAGATATCTCACCCACGGTATTGAAAGAGATGTCCAGAACCCAACCTAGTCCACTTCTATCTCAGCATTCCCATGACTTCTTTTGAAGAATACTTTGGAGCTAACTTGAAAGCAGGCACAGGACAAGCTCCACCTGCCCTGTGCATGTGTGCATGGGACTGCAACCACTTGTCCATGATACATGAGGTCACGTCACACACATTGCTCCTCTTAGTGATTGTAACAGAGA
Organism: Pandion haliaetus; assembly: GCA_013401275.1. Lineage (NCBI taxonomy): Eukaryota > Metazoa > Chordata > Aves > Accipitriformes > Pandionidae > Pandion > Pandion haliaetus. The sequence continues at coordinate 83,665 of VYZV01045295.1, forward strand.
AGCTGCTAGTTCTGCTGGTTCTCCTGCCTCCATGTAAGTCTGTGCAGGGGTAAGGAGATACATGAAGATAAGGCACTGGCAGGGAGCAGGAGAGGGAAAAATGTGTGTTTTCACCCTCTTTTTGCAGTCCCTTAATAATACCGTGTCCTTGTTCAGAGATGAAATGGCTGGTGATGTTGACAGTGAACACATTCATCAGTCTCACTTTTCAGTGGGGTACTCCGCCAGAAAGCTAGGGCAGCTATGTGGGGCTGTTGCAGGGACAAGCAAGCCTTGTGTAACTCAAACTCAGTGAAGAGACTCTGTAGCCCGGTTGGTAGGCTGAATGCTGCTGTTTTTTTAACCTTGTTCTGTTTTTAAGCTTATTTAAATTATGCCAATGCAAAGGCCTTTGTGGGCCAATTAGTCAAACATTGCTGTTGATTTTAATCATGGAAATTATACAAGGCTGAAGCTTTTCTCCTTTGGTTTTCTCATCTGCACTCCACTGCGGAATGTGATTGCACTGCTTGTGTTTATGATATCAGTGCCAGAGCTAGATATAAGCTAGCCCATCTGGGTACTGCTAGCAGGGTAGCAACAGCAGAAACTTTGCCCAGGGTTTGCATGACCCTCACTGTAACACTACAGACCCGGGATTTGCTTCCATTCTCATTTACCAGCCAGCTGGGTGGAGAAAGGACACATGGCCAAGACTGGGGAAGGAGGCAGCTGGCAAGGATGCCCCTTCTGCCCAGAATATAGGGAAAAAGGATAAAGGTAGGACTAAGGAAGAGAGTTGATCTAGAGCAACATGGCTTTTGCCTGAGAGGGTGGCAATGGCAAAACGGAGACGGTTTATTGAGGTTTTCAGGTGGTTGGGAACTAGGCATGATTTCAACAACCGGTTTGACAGAACCAGCCCAAACAGCCCTATTGCACTCATGCCTCTCGACTGCAGTCTGTGCATATCAGCAGACAATTAGCTCTAAGGACATATAGCCTAGTCTCACCAGACCATTCCCTTATTGGAGCAACAAAGTGGCTACTTAGGATATATAATAAATTCCATTCCTTCAGGACTGCAGTGCTGGTAACTAGTCCCCAGAGGTTCACTTCACTGTATTGCTTCATGCAGTTGTTTGTGTAGGCACCATTAAAGTCTTTCCACATGCCTTTGAAAGTAATTTACAGTGAGCACTGTAGTGTTCGCTAAATATTCCTGGCGCTAAATTCTTTACAGGGAATCATTTGAACATGATGATATCCTTATCCACTTTCAAAGGCAAAATTGGAGAGGCTTTAATGATAGCCACTGTCTATGCATTTTATGCATTTTGGCTGAGTTTTTCAAAGCATGTAGGTAATGAGGACATCCAATTCCCATTAATTTTAGAGGCACCTTAAAAGGCTTTATAAATCTCAGCCTTTATGCTCTCGCCAAGAAGAAGGAAAGATTGATTTCCATACTGAGAAAAAATTTAGCAAAGTACTGATAACGTACTATAATAATTTCCATGATACTTCACAGAAAAATTAACCTCATTATCTGCACCATATATGAATTTCTCTTAGTGGCTTACCTTGCACATCAAGGTAGTTGAAGGTTATGATTGCTGGTGTTGTCAACATTACATTACGACTGAGACTGCTAAGTACTTACCTTTTCTTCTGCTATTCTCCTTGTCTCATGAAGTTGCTTAGATTGCTTTACATAGCAACGCCACTTGGTCTGGACTAAAATTTGTCTAGGAAACAGCTTCCTATTTCTAGGGCTTCCAGACATCTTTTGTAGGAGCTGGGTTTTTTTGGTAAGATTTTTTCAGTTCAGATCAGTTCAGCTTTGATCACATTTGACCACTCTTTTTATGGCATCTTCTTCTTCCCCTAGATTTTTCTTTGCTCTGCTTTTGACTGAGTGGAATTTGTGTTTTCTTCTGTAAATCTGTGATCCTTAAGCAGACTGGAGACTTTATATAAATTTCTGTGAACTACAAGCTTATGTATAAACTAATATATTTCAGCCCTTGGATTGCTCACAAGCTGTTTTTCAACAGACTTTGCTTTAGGTTCATGATTTTGAATTTGAGCTGCTTTGGTTGTACATAAGGGGTAAAATGATGTCTTTGCTAAAGCCAGTAATGTGGGGGAGAGAGAGAGAGAGAGAGAGAGAGCGAGCGCTCTTAGTTCACATGCATGTGTTTGGGTATAATGTGTGAATTTGTTCTTAATTCAGAAATTGCATGCTGTAAATTGCAATTGATATACGTATCTCTGTAGAATCATGCAGATATGGATAACTATCAGTACAGCTCTCACCATTGCTGTCTCTCAGTACCTGTGGCTTCACCCCACAGAATGCCCAGTGCTTCTTACCTTATATCCTTGGTCTCATGTGGGCAAACTGAAGCCCATGAGGTGCCACATGGGGTGAGTGACACTTTTTGCATGCACAGTATAATTTAGTAGGTGAGGAGCTGTCGTGGTTTAACCCCAGCTGGCAACTAAGCACCATGCAGCCGCTCGCTCACTCCCCCCACTCAGTGGGATGGGGGAGAGAATTGGGAAAAAAGTAAAACTCATTGGTAGAGATAAAGACAGTTTAATAGGACAGAAAGGAAGAAAATACTACTACTACTACTACTACTACTACTACTACTACTACTAAATGATACAAGAATAATAACACAATATTAATAATAATAATACAATAATAATAATGAAAGAATTGGAATATACAAAACAAGTGATGCACAATGCATTTGCTCACCACTCACAGACCAATGCCCAGCCAGTTCCTGAGCAACGATCTGCTCCTTGTCTCGCCCCACCCCAGCCAGCTCCCCCCAGTTTATATACTGGGCATGACATCACATGCTATGGAATACCCTGTTGGCCAGTTTGGGTCAGCTGCCCTGGCTGTGTCCCCTCCCAACTTCTTGTGCCCCTCCAGCCTTCTTGCTGGCTGGGCAGGAGCAGCTGAAAAATCCTTGACCTAGTATGAACACTACTTAGCAACAACTGAAAACATCAGTGCGTTATCAACATTCTTCTCATACTGAACTCAAAAACATAACACTATACCAGCTACTAGGAAGAAAATTAACTCTATCCAAGCTGAAACCAAGACAGGGGCTTAAATGCATGTCTCTTGACATACAATGGCTATGTCTAAGTGGTGGGACCTGATAGTTCCTCCTGGCTTCTGGGTCTGGTTACACAGCATGGCTGTATTCTGCCTGCTGACGTAGGCTGGAGAATGGGTGTGGGGCACCCCTTCTGAGTCCTGACCTCTGTGTAATGGTAGCTTCCCCCTGCCGCCTGCACCTACCTCTTCACAGACCAGCAGTCTTCTGAATGGGTCTTGATATAGAAACAGCTACCATGGTTAGTATATATATAATGTGCTTACCACCTACACCTCTCAGCTGGGTGGGATTCAGCTGACCCACCTTTAGCGCCAGGTTTGTCCTGAGTGTCTGAGCTCCTGTTATTGCCATATGTAGGCAGAACAGCTCTCTGGACTCCACTGACCAGGCCGTGATAGAGGATAATATCAGATGATAAGGGGAAACACACATAGGCATGGCACAGGCACTTAGCTTACGCCTATGTCATAGATACCTCATGGCAGGGAAAACTAAACCCACCCCAAGAGACTATATTGTGCTCATTGCTGTGTAAATGTCTTGAACGACTATCCTTACAGTTCAGGAGACAAGCTATATAAACTCAGTAGCTTTATATGGAGAGGGTTTACTGGGATATGTGGTGATGTACTGTGAGCAAACATGAACCCAAAGCAGAGCCATGCATCCAGCTCCTTCTGTGGAAGAAGTTTGCATGGGAATGAAAATGTGAATTATGTGGCTCAGGTCAGTCCCTTATTATGTGGCTTGCTGAAAAATGTATTGGTTTCTTACAGGCAAAGCTATTCCCATGAATGCACAACACTAAATTCATCCTTCTTATATGCCAGTGAGTCACTGAGTTACACTTGGGCTGAGTTTGGTCCAGAATTTTTATAGGTATCAGAATTATATAAAGCCATAATTATTAAATGCTTCCTTTTTATAGAGCCACAATACGTAATTGTCATGTAGGTTGCTGTGGTTTATGCCTTTAGTTACATTGCCAAGGTACTTAATGTTTAATAAAATCCTTTCATAACCCTTTGTCATTAATACATAACTTGAAAAGAGCTGGGACAACAGTCATGGAATCTAAATGAAGCAGTAAGCTAGGCACTTGTAGCCTCCCTCATTATCTATCTTTCAAAGTAGGCTACAGCTAAAACAAACAGACTTCCTGGAAAGTATTATTAAGACATATAAGACTAGTACTATTGGAAGGAGTGCTGTGAAACAATTGTATTTGGGGTAATTTTGTTGATACTGTTTATTTTTCTGAAAAAAACTGAAAACAGTTTCTTAAGAGAACAGAATGTTCATTGAACTTATTTTTTCTTTTTATAAAGTTACTCCATATGCTTAATAAAATTCCTTTATTAAGCAATTATGGCATTTTGTTCATTATGCATTGCACCTCATCACATCCGATGAAGGAAACAGCAAACTCTTTCTCTGTCCTTGAAAACCAAAAATGTAAATAATGGCATTACTCCCAAGGGAAGAGCTGTGTTAATTGTGGAGCACTGCGTTAGAAATCCTGGATATTGTATGTCCTCATTGTTTAGTTAGCGCGGGGTGGTTACTGTGGGATTTAAACCATATGTCGCTTGAATTCCAAAATTGGTCCTTTCAGTCAGCTGCGCTCTATCATTTGGTATTGATCACAGATAATATACTTTGCAAATTAGGGGTGGTTACAGTGCCTTTGTCCATAATAGATGTTGTCATTCATGTAGAATAGCCTGAAAGTGAAGAACATTTTAAACGGGGTTAAAGCTTCTATAGTCATCATTAATGAATTTTCTAATGCTGTCTGGATTCCATAATCGTGTGAAGATCAATAGCTATTACAGTATAATGTAAACAAACAGAGAATCCATTAGGAATGGAGGGGTTGCGCTGAAGCATTTTACTTCTTGCCTACAACGGCACATTAGTTATTATCAGGGCAAAACTGAATAATCAAGTGTATAAAATATAGCCTGAATGAGATGGTGATTAGCGAAAGTGAGGCTATCGCTGAAAGAAGACAGTTTTAGTACCTTTTGTAAGTGAAATGAATTTGAACAAATTTAGCTGCAATAACAGGATCCCATTTAGGTATTGCTGTGTTACACAGGAATACTTATGAGCTGGACGTTTGAAAAAAGCGAAATAACAAGACAGTTTTGTTGTCTCACACCAACACTTACACCGTGAGAGCACATAGATGCTCCTCTGCTGGGGTGGGACCTGCGTTGCCACAGGCACAGGAGAAATACAGAGGAAACAAACGGCAGTTCTTGTCCCTGAAGGGCACACTCTGAAATACAAGGCATAAGAATACGAAAGAAACAAGGAGGTGAATGGATGACAGGAAGAGGGGCTGGTGTTGAGCTTCTCTCAGCGTGTTTCAGCATAGTCTGGCTAGCTGTGAATCTCTCATCCAGCTGGCGACAGCAGCCTCCTCCTAAGTCCATCACTGAGTTGTGGCGTAAGCGTTTGCTGTTGCAGCATGACTGAATGTTGAAGCCAGATGCCAATGCAACAAATTTGCTACAACGGACCCTGATAAAGTGCAGTTCTTTTGTACAGTCTGTGATACTGGGTCGTATGTGTGATTTCTTTAATGTTTCATTAGCTTGATTGCAGTAACAAACTCAGAAGTATCTATTGTCCTTGTTTGCAAGGAGCTGTGTATTTCTTATTATTTTTGCATGCCTGTCATGGTTTAACCCCGATCGGCAACGCAGCCACTTGCTCACTCCCCCCACGGTGGGATGGGGAGAGAATTGGAAGAGTAAAATTGAGAAGACTCATGGGTTGAGATAGACAGTTTAATAGGTAAAGCAAAAGCCGTGCATGCAAGCAAAGCAAAACAAGGAATCATTCCCCACTTCCCATGAGCAGGCAGGTGTTCAGCCATCTCCAGGAAAGCAGGGCTCCGTCACGTGTAATGATGGCTCGGGAAGACAAACGCCATCACTCCAAATGTCCCCCCCTTCCTCCTTCTTCCCCAGCTTTACATGCTAAGCACGACGTCCTATGGTCTGGAATATCCCTTGGGTCAGCTGGGGTCGGCTGTCCCGACTGTGTCCCCTCCCAACTCCTTGTGCCCCCCCAGCCTCCTCGCTGGTGGGTTGGGGGGAGAAGCAGAAAAGGCCTTGGCTCTGGGTAAGCACTGCTCAGCAGTAACTGAAACATCCCTGTGTTATCAACACTGTTTCCAGCACAAATCCAAAACATAGCACCATACCAGCTACTCTGAGGAAAATTAACTCTATCCCAGACAAAACCAGCAAAATGCCATTTAGTGCAGCTCTCCTTAGGAGATAACAGGAGAGCTCAGACCTGGGAACTTCACAGCGCTTTGCAGGACTGAGCCTGGGGAGGCCTGTTGGTGCTCCTGTACGGCACTTGTACAAGGTTGTGACAGTGTATTTGCATGGACGGAGTATAACTGCATAAGACTGAAATGTGTTTCATACTCTACCTGCCAGCCCGCAGTAGGGAATGTCGCCTGGAGTATCTGTCACGCTGCAGAAATTGCTCCAGCAGTTACCAGCAGTTACCATTCGATATCACTGTTTAAAGAACCCACTTCACCCCAAAAAATATAAAATCTCATCTGGTGAAAGATACCTGTTTTTCTGTCTCCCTGGTGCAATCAGCAAACTGTGTATTTCCCTGTCTGCTTTACCCATGTTACAAGAGAAAGGGGAGTTGCTTGAGCACAGGATGTAACACAGCCCAGTTCTTGTTTCACGGTTGGTTGACTTTTTAATGGCAACAGTGGTGTGACACTAGAGGATCCATATGAGAGAGAAGCCTTGACTATGATAGGGTTTCTCAAGCATCTGTTGCAGTGCAAACCCCACTGTGAATTTGTGATTTGGACATTCATAAACCCACATGTCCCTTTTAGATTCTCCAGAGTCTAATCCTTACTCAGCAGACTTTCCTTCTGCGCTGTCATTACTGTGTCTACCAGGCCACCTATTTTCATGGAACTTCCAGGAACTTTGAGACTGCTGTTCATCTGTGATGTATGGATGTCCTGGTTTTGGCTTGGATAGAGTTAATTTTCTTCCTAGTAGCTGGTATAGTGTTATGTTTTTGAGTTCAGTATGAGAAGAATGTTGATAACGCACTGATGTTTTCAGTTGTTGCTAAGTAGTGTTCATACTAGGTCAAGGATTTTTCAGCTGCTCCTGCCCAGCCAGCAAGAAGGCTGGAGGGGCACAAGAAGTTGGGAGGGGACACAGCCAGGGCAGCTGACCCAAACTGGCCAACAGGGTATTCCATAGCATGTGATGTCATGCCCAGTATATAAACTGGGGGGAGTTGGCCAGCGGGGGTGGTGGATCGTTGCTCAGGAACTGGCTGGGCATTGGTCTGTGAGTGGTGAGCAATTGCATTGTGCATCACTTGTTTTGTATATTCCAATTCTTTTATTATGATGATTGTCATTTTATTATTATTCTTATTATCATTATTCATTTCTTCTTTTCTGTTCTATTAAACTGTTCTTATCTCAACCCACAAGTTTTACCTTTTTTTCCCCATTCTTTCCCCCATCCCACTGGGTGGGGGGAAAGTGAGCGAGCGGCTGTGTGGAGCTTAGCTGCTGGCTGGGGTTAAACCACAATAATGAAACAGCTTGGAGACAGGCAGTATGGGATTAACAGAGTGATTATGTCTCCGGAAGAACCTGGGGGAAGAGAAAAGGGACAGGAGACGTCCATCTCAAAGAAGTTTCCACTCCATAACATACCACAACTGAAATACAAACACAGCATGTCACTCACATGAATATGAGGGTGCATTACCCAGCAAAACAAGGGCTACATTTTTTCATAGATTTCTTCCCAGTGGTGTTTCTCATGGTGCTCCAGCAAGGAGTAGAAGTGCTCAGCCCAGATGGGCAGCTGACACTGTGGCCACCAGGTCTACCTCTGTGCAGATTTGGTCAGGGGCAGTGCAGCGCAAGGCATGCAAGTCCAGAGCTCCCACTTTTGCTCCTAGCTGTGGACCTGTGTGGCTGGCAGCAAAAGCAAGGGGAATGAATTTAAGCAAAGCCGTGGCATGGAGAAAGTCATGGAGATTGCTGGAGAGCTTTCAAAGCAACTGGGAACTGAGGGTGAGATTAAAAGTATTTAGACACCTCAGTACAGCTTAGGTGGATTTGAAGCAGGTAAGCCCTTAAAAACATCGAAACCACCATGCATATCTGAATGACTTAGCGTCTAAGAAGCCACAGGATGAATTTTTGTGGTTACTTGGACTTGTGCTGTCACACACAATCACAGCATGTTGTCACCTTGGCTATGCTGAGCCTTTATTCAGCCAGGTTCTTCTCATTTACCAGCACCTATATGCTCAGAGGAGCCCAATCAGTTAGGAACATTTGCTGGGGAGCCTTCTCTGTCCTGTCTGTGAAGTTGAGATCTGCTGCGCTGTACCAGTCATGTCACTGCTTCCATTTCTGCAGCAAAGCACAGAAGAGCATTTGGCTTAATCTTTCCTGAGCTGACAGTTTGCTATTTGTGGCATTTTCTCAGATTACATACTCTGTGTAGCTGACAGTAGCTTGTGATTTTCAGCAAGTGGAATGCAAGGGAATGACACACATTCCTGGCAGTCTGGTAACACATCCACAGTGGGCTATTCCAAGAGCCCCAAAATGTTGAGCCTGTGCGAACAAATGGACTGGAGAAGCTGCCTCCACTGGTGCCTCCAGCCAGGCACAATTGTCCCTGCGTTTGCTATCCAGCTTCTCAAAATATTACTTAATTTTGTCCAAGTGCAGATTTGCAGGACTGAACCCAAAGTGTTGATCTTATTTCAAGCCTGAATTTTCTTTTTCTGTGCATCAGAAATAGCCCTGCTGTAATTACCCTGGTCTAAAACTCAGCAGAGAGGAAAAAAGGGCCAACACGTTATTTTCCACTATTTTTCATTCCTGAGATCTTTCTGGAGCCTTCAAATTTTGTGCAACTATCGTGTCTCTTGGAAAATTCTCCTGTCAGTCTAAATTGTCTTGCATTTGCTGTAAGCTCTCGAGGCTAATTGCTTCGTAGTTGGACACTTAGTCCTCAGCTATCTACATCTCCAGGCTGCAGACTGATCAAATGTGGGTGCAGATCCACCATAGCTGGCTATTAGCATAACCAGTTTGGCTTGGCTGGGCTTATTCTTTCAGACACAGCACTGGGAGAGCAAGGCTATATCGTTTCCTGGTGCAGCAGGGCTAGGGAAGCATTTTAACCATTTTTGCACAGCTGAGGCTATGCCTGCACCCTGCAGGGGCTCAGGCCCATGGGCACTGTGTGTCCATGCCCTGGGAATGCCAGGAGCGTGTGTTTGGCTCTGCATGGAGCTAAGCCCTATACAAAATGGGTCAGCCCAGCCCTGCTATTAAATAAGACAGACCCCAGGGACCGAGCTCTGGCTCTGAGGCAAAGTGGCACAGCCTGGCATGTGTCCATGGACCTCTTCTCTCCAAAACAAAGTAGCCTCGTGCAAACTGCCTATTTAGGAAAATCCAAGGTCTGTGCTAATCTCTTAAGGGTGCCTAGGCATTGTGTGGGAGACAGTAAGTTGTTATGGGCCAAAACCTTACCAGGGAGTGTGCTAAGAATTAACCAGTATGGACAACTGTGGATCAGGGCTCAAGCCCTCACCCTGGCCCTGGTTTATTTTCCCTTACAGTCTGCTGGAACCAGGGTGGCTCTGGCAGAGCCCCCAGATTTGTTTGCACTCTGCAGATGTGAGCTCACGCTTCTTGGCAGGGCTTTGCAATGAGGTGGGCTTGCTCTGCCTGCATTTTGAGTGGACACGGTCTCATTCTGCCTCCACTGAGAGCTGAAAGCAAGCCTTGTGACCATGTTAGCATGCTGTTTTGACTGAATAAACTCTGCTGAGTTCCAGAGTTTCTTACTTTTGGCTCAGGGCTGGGCAAGGCTGTTATCAAAGCTTCATTTTGGCCATAAGTAAAGTTGGTGCTACGTCGAATACCTGGGGTCAGTGTTACAGGAGGTACATACCGCATCTCCCAGTGCACCAGTTTTCTGGGACACTGAAGCCCACTTGAGTGAACAAACTGTCCAGAAGTCCTGCACCCTGGGGAAGGGTGTAGGGAGATCCCCAGGAACTTTGTATGCATCAGGCTGGAAGTGATGGGACTCACTAGCTTTGGGTCTGTGCCAGATCCTGGTTTCCCAGGGAATCATACGGTGTGTTTCCATGCTTTCTTCTCCAGTACCTATATGGCTTTCTCCATGGCCTCTGGTATTTTGAATTCCCATTTTTCTGAAAAGAGGGAATGAACTAGGCATGTTTGCCTGATAATATAGAACAGTCAAATGGTTCTCATGCAGGATCTTAAATTCCTTGGTATCTTACATCACATGTGAACAGGACTGTACCCTTTAAGAGAGAAGTTTCTGAGGAAGTGTAGTTGGATTTATTTTTGGCAGTGTTTATATTGAATGTGCTTCAGACTGATGTAAGATGACCTTGGGACTCCAAAATACTATATGTTACTGTACAACATGACTTCACAATTCATGTCTATTTTCTAGGATTTTTTTAAACTGTATTTTACATTGCTTTTAGTTGCAGTGTTTAAAAACTAAAGAAGAGTAAGGTCTCAGGAGGGAAAGCTACAGCTATCAAATGGTGTCTGCAGTGTGGGTTCGTGTTTGCCTGGAATGGCAGCACATGGAACCAGGACTACATGAGTATCTACTGAAGTGTAAACATGCACACTGCTCACATGCCACTCTGAACTCAGACTTGCTTGGGAATGCAAATTTCTTTTGTTTAAAATAGAACATTCTGCTTTTAGGAAAACATCTAACTGAAACAAGTTTCTGCATCACAGCTGATGTACAATAAAAAAATACAAAATTCTTCAAAAGAGATTTAAAAAAAAAAACCCAAACAGATATCCCTTAATTTCTGGGATATGAAGGTCAGACTTCTTTCAAAAGTGAGAGAGTGAATGGGGGAAGTTGTAGCTACTGTGCTGCTGGGTGCAATTAGTTTCCAGATTATATCACTTTTGATAATTAGATCTACATGAAACCTCCAGTCAAAGAGTTCACAAGCATTTCTTGTATGTCAGCCTGGGTATGTAATAGTTGGAATGTTAGATCTACTGGATAGATCTAGGCTAGTAGATGCTTTGGGAAACACCTTCATCTTTCTTTTAAGCTGGCAGATGGTTTAAGTCCAGGCTGGACTGCCTGCTGTTGTTTTCAATGAAGGAGTGTTACCTTTTTGGATTCATGAAAGGCTCTCAATCAAAGCTAAAATGGCAGGCCAGTGCGGTGAATCAATAAAATCTCTACTTTCAGCTGGAGTGTTGGATAGTAATTCTTCTCGTGTCACTGCCTGGTTAAACAGTCATACTCCCGCTAAAAGCCCTATAAGACATAATAGATTCATGTGGCGTTAGTCTATTGTACTGCATTTACCCAGAAAAGGGAGAGAGGTTACTGTTTCACTAAAACAAACCAGACACTGATGCATTGTGTATCAAAATGTGTTCACCCATTTTGCTCTGCCTCATTAGAGCAAGGGGAGCTTGTTTTCTATACCGCTTGTGGAGCAGTGTTAAGACATCTGACATATTCATTGCAAATCCTAGTTTAATGATGACTTAGACATCAAATCCCAAATGATTTTACATGCTGGCTTTCTGCTTTCCCATTGCAGCACATATGCATGCGCTTTCTGTTTATTAAACTACAATAAAGATGTACAAACTGGATGTATCAGAACATTTTCCAAGAGGCTTTAGAATAAATCAGTTGGCCCTGCGGAGCAATTATCCAACTGTATCATTTCTAATTGAAGGAAATTAACTTGGTGCATCTGATTTGATGTATTAAATTCCCTTGTATGTCATGTTTTAGCAGAAAATGTTTATGGGACAAAGAGGTTTCATTCAAAATTAATCTGAAAGTCCTTAAATGTTAAATATCAAGGCTCAGAGCATGCAAGAAGGAATGGCTGCTTTGTGCCCTGCAGCTGGAAGCTGGTTGCCATAAACCAGTCTTACTCAGATGCAGATGAGTTCCCCAGCCCATGGAGATTCCCCAATTGCATGTATCAGCCATGGACACCCTTCCCCCCGTTCACTCCTCGAGACTGACACTGTATCGGAGAACTGGATTAACAAAATGCATGCAAGAGGTCTGAGTTAAAACTCTGTTTGGAGCCCTCTCATGAAGTACATCGCACTCTTCTGGGACAGTCAGAAGATACATCCAAAGTTAGACCCAAAGAGCCAAAGGCAAAACTGTCAGTGTCTTAGAGGGGGAAGGTTCACGTTCCAAACCGTGTTTACCTGCCTTGTGGAAGAGACCTGTTCAAGCAGTGGAAGTTTTGCTTCCTAGTACTTACATGGTGCTCACACATCTTCCATATCTACCTACTTACGACCTACCTATCTTCATGCATACTACTCATAGGAATCATTGATTATTTTGAAGAAAATCCTTAAGTGAGTCTTTTCATTCCTTGTTTTGGAGAGAGTCAGATTACCCTTGCTAGTATACTTAGCAGTGCAGCTTGCTAACATTGTAATTCAAAGGTGATGTGCAGGTTTTTTATATTTAATGAGACCCACATACCACATTATCTCACCATCTGCGTAGATCCGGGAACGGTTGTAGAAAGTTCCCATTAGTCATATTAACATCCATCATGCCTTCAGCTCACTGTGAGGATGCAACCATGGAAATGTTTCTTTCACCATGGAGGTTATTTTCCTTTGAAAATCCACTGAACTTTGCATCTTGGACAAACTTAAATGTCCCTGTCTGCTACTAGGCCAGGTATGACCCTGGCTACTAAACAAGGGCAGACTGCAAAATATCAAGGTTCCCTTTCTCCACCTCTCTGAAGCAAACCTCAGCAGATGTAGACAAGATTTTAATAGCTACAGAAAGAGAAATGCATGACAACCTCATTAAGGGAACTATAATAGGCTGTCAGAATATCTCCAAGAGGACAATATATCAATGTCTAGTTTGTTGCAGCATTGCTAACTATGGTAGTTTGCCCCTCTCATAATCTTTCATTCACCTTCTATTGGTCTGATTTCCAATAAAACTTCACCACCACATGCATCCACTCTCTCTTTCAGCTGCCTCACAATTGCTGACATAACTCTTTAAGTACAGAAGAATCAGGGCTGATAAGTGACAGTAATAAAAAAGCAGTTAGTGGTCCACCCCACTGCTAGCCCTGATACGGTACATTAGAAGGGTTTTCATTTTCTTTCCTTCTCTACCATCCTGAGGACCATTTTGTCCCATCCCAACATCTGCAGGAGGTCAAGGTCCAAAGAGCCCAGGGATTTTACACCATCTGCCACCAAAAAAAAAAAAAAAAAAAAAAAAAAAGGAAAGGAAGGCCCTAAACATTGCTCTAAAGAGCTATTTAAAGTTATTTATCACTGTAATGGCAAACCAATCATTATTAATTGTACCCATCCATTGTCTTTCATGTACACCACAAGGCTGTGAGACATTATTAAAATAGATTTAAACCACTGCAGCTGGAGTTCTCCCGCCCTCACCACCCTTTCACCTTCCCCGACCCTTTGGGAAGATGAAATGGTCAAGTGATTTTGTTTCTTTTCTTTCACGGTGAAGCTGGCTTTCCTGTTCTGCTTGGGATCCAGCATTCCTCCAAACTAGCAGCGGTCCGTAAGGGTCACAAGCCATCTCACATGAGGCTGTGACAGCTGCTGAAGCTGCTTCTGAAGCTGGGCTGGAAACACAAGCAGAAACTCACACCAGAGACCCTATAAGATTGCATCTGCTGGTATATTTAAAAATTTTCTTTCCCCACCTGCCTAGGAAACATCAGTCCCAGTCAAAAGGCAAGAAAGCAACAGTGGACTTCCAGGCTTTTCTGTTCATGCGGCATTAAACAGCACTTTTACTGAACCTGATTTTGTACATCTTAGGCAGCTGCGGTTACAATAATTTGTCTTGAATGAAATGTGCCAATTGGAGGAAATTGTCAGCTCATTATTGTGGCTAACAACTGAGATACGAATGTTTCAGTCAGAGCAGGAGGCGATTTTATATACAAGGAGGGTTCCTAGGGGGATTTTTGTAGTTAAAATCAGTATGAAGTAGACCTGAAATAATTGTAGTGACAAAGGGTACAGCTCTGCTCCAGCTGGAGTTGATGACAACCCTCCATCTGATTTCCATAGGGTCAGGATCATGCCTTTTGGGGAAACACATCTAGCATCAGTCTATGCTCTGCAGTGTTTCTCACATGTGCCCAGGTATAACCTGGAGTTCAGGTCAGCCAATTTAAACTAGCTGATTAGATGGCCCAATGCCTGCATGGATGCTGCATTCCCTCTGCTGGTCCAAACACATTTCCAACAACACCCCCCCTACTGCTTGCTGGCTGTGACAGCTCTGGGCACAGATCTGAACTCTGCTGCCCAGTAATCCCAGTGACTAGATGCTGCCTGACCTACTTTTAAACTCTCCGGTGTTGTTTTATAGATGCCTCGTCTCTTGGCTTTGCTGATATTGGTGAGCACACGTACACAGCTCCTCAGAAAGCTACTCTAACACTAGTGTCCTTGTGGAGGCAGAGGAGACTGGGCTGTGCTTGGCCGGGAGGGCGAGGAGGAGGATGGGAGGAATGGGACCATGAAAACTTTGAGTCACCGTGAGACTGCCGATGCCTCTGGGGACACAGCAGATAGGAGAAGCCGCGAAAGGCCAGGCAGGAGGAAGGAGTGGTGGCAGTCCTGAAAACAGAGAAGGCCAATAGAGAGTTTAGTGCTGTCTGCACGCTGTTTGACACAATTAAAGGGACATTCATCTTTATCTTCTGAAGGTTTATGTTCTCCTTGGTGTGGCATAGAGCTGAAGAACATTGTTCCAGAATGGGGACAAACGGCGGCATGGGATTAGTTAGGGGCACAGTGTCTTATGCACGACTCCACAGTCATCCTGGAAAGTGGCAGATGCTTGGAAGAAGGACTCTGAAGCACAAACCAGGAAGGAGCTTGCTGAGGCTAGAGAGAATGGGAACAGAAACCAAACTGAGGCCCGGCAGCTCTTTGCAGTTCAGCTGGAATAAAGAAAATCCTAAGAAAAAAAATAATAATCCTGTCTGTTCCCTCACAGCCCTTCTCCCTCTGTTTGGCCTTTCTTAAGAGAGTGGCTGTATGTGTAATGATGAGGTGAGGAAGATGAAAGATACCTATTTTATGACGAAATCATGTAGTTTCTGTCATTAAACAAATACAAAAAGAGTGGAATGAGCAACCTTAAGTCACTACAAAGAACAAACTTTCAAGTAGGGCAGGCAAAAAATGATTTTCTAGTTGCAAATCTCCATGAATAACAATCAAGAAGTGCCTTACACTAAGACTGATGCTTTGGCATTCACCCATAGCCTATAAAAAATTCAAAATAATCTTGGCCAGCGACCCAGTAACTGGTCATTTGTATTCCATGAGTTGTGGAACAACTCAAAAGTAAACAGGTAAATGCTGGATGCTTTGTTTTTTTCATCCAAGCCCAAAATAGATTATTTGCACATTGCAAAGTCTGCAGCTGGTGCTTATCACAAAATAAGTCATGCTTCAGTGTTTGAGCACACAGGTTCCTCCGCTCAGATGTGCAGCTCCAGCCTGTGCTGCCTGGGTAATGCACTCATCACCGATGGCTTTCAGGCACCCCTGCTCTGTGGTCTGTTTTTCACTGCATCACAAGCTGCTGCAGCAGGAGATGCTGAAGCTCCTCAAAGGCAGAACTATTTCTGTCACCAGGGACAGTCCACTGAGACATGCGGCATCCAACCCTCTGCTGAAAGAGAGCTGGCAGAGGCATTGAATCCTGGCAGCTGGACAAACAGATTCTGGGATGTACCTGGTGGAGGGATAACAAATGTGGGATGGAAGAGAAGGAACCATGGAAAGTTGTCCCTGTGGTCTCACAGTTCCCAGAGAGCAAGGCTGGTCTCCCACAAAGTAGACGTTACTGTCCCACAAAGCAGCAAACATGCCAGGGAATGACTTGACACAGATCAATGCATCCTCTTCTGGCAGTACTCAAAATGAGTTCACAAGCTCCCGTAAAGACCATATGTGCCTTTTCTAGTGAAATGGCAATTTCAGCCAGTCTGCATCAGCAGAAATACTTCTGCCCTCTGTGGTAGGAATGAAAGCACAGTATTTCCAGTGGTATGCCTAAGGGAAGACAGGTTTGGGATTACAGCCATCCTATTAACAAAAAATTGGCACCCTTCCCTGCACTGCCTTCTCCTTCCCTGTACAGATGACTTTGTCCTTCCCCTCACCTTCTGCACCCACCCTCCCCTTTTAGTGATCCACTTGTCTCAGAAAATCCTGCCCATGCTATGGGTTATCTCCAGGTTGTTTACAAAGAAACTGAGGCTGTGGTGTCATGTAACATTCAGTATGCTCACGCAACAACTTGCTGTTGCCAAACGGTGAGGTTTCTTTTGCTCCTCTGCTCTCTTGCCTGGTTCTCTTGTGCCTACTCCTGTTTGTGAGACCGTTCCCTTAGCTGATTTAAATCACTGAATTTATCAAAATCTCTGCATTTCTTTCGGATTTGTTTTCTGCCATTTTCATGAGTTAGTTCAGCTTCTGCAGGGACCCTTAAAGTGACAAGCCAGGTGAGTGAACAGGGACCTTTTAGACAGGACTGAGCAGTCACATTGACTGGACCAGCCTTCTAAAAAATTATTTTGAAACAAAATGACTGCAAAACCTAATTTGCCGAGATGCTGAGCAACTGCCATTCTTTGCTGAAGCCATTTCTGTGCTGGTGCTATGAGAGATGCTTAATGCACTGAGTTCCCAGGCCTTGGCACCGAGGGCAGGCAGTTGTACTCACACCATTTACAGGGATCACAAAATGAAAAGCATCAGCAGAGATGACTGTTCTTTTTATAGAACTATACACACACCTGGACACACGATGGCTTGGTGAATGGCTGATAAAAGATGCTATGAAATAAGATGGAGGTGAGTTTTTTCAGCTCAGGCACCTGGCAGAAATAATGTGTGTGATGTGGGAAATAAACAGCAGACCCTCAAATCATGTGCAGTAGAGGTGGCTGTGAGCTCATCATTTGTTTTCAGCCACAAAAGGACCAGCAGTTACATCTGAGCAGGGTAAAAGAAATGGGGATGAAAAGCATGACATCTAGCCAGTCAAAAAAGCTGGTCTAACTGTTCAGGAAAGGATCCATCTCTACAGTGTGCACGTATGCAGGCAAATACAGCGGTCCTCCTTCTGTAGTACGAACGTGAAAAGATCTTAGATGGCTGTTTGTTTTGTACCAGTTCTTCCCAACCTAAATTACAATCTACCTTCTTTCCTCTTGGGCTGTTCAGTATCCCTGATTCCGTCTCATGCACTTCTGGGCAAAGATGTGTATCTGGGATGAGATTGCACCTTGTGGCTTCCCAGAGGGTCCAAGCGGGTGGTTCCTTATGGGGCAGTCTGAGGAGGCTGCTCTGACTGAGGTAGAGCTCTCTGCATCATGCAGTGGGTGTCTCTGAGGAGCAAGAGCTTCAAAAAGCCACAAATATGGTTTGTAGCCCTATCCTGCCCCATGTTGTTTGCCTCATTTATCCAAGATGTAGCACAAACCCTTATTTTTAGATACGTTAAAATGTTGTATTTTAAAAACCAATTTCATTCTATTTTAACTGTCATTTTAAAGATGAAACCGAATTTTTCCAGATCAGGAACATTTTTTTCTGTTTTTAAGCTCAGTGTTTTACTACAGCTGTTTGAGAAGACATGCCAAAGAGAGCTCCGCAGACCTTGAGAGGAGATTCTTTGTGTGAAAACATTGAATTTACCTGACACACCTGCAGTAAGTGAACAAAATTGTTCCAGCTGTATACAAGTAATCTCTATTGAAATCAGTCTTCTGGCCTGAACAGAACAATTACTAATCTAAAATAAAATAACTTCCATTTCTTTTGGTGGTTTTGCTGGTCAGCTGCATTACTTTATTTTGTTTTTTGCAGCTATGACACTCCTATAGATAGAATCAGGCCTCTCTTACTTGACATGGCATAAAGGGTGTTAAATATTTTCAACTTAAATACTGTCAGCATTTGGAAAGTTTGCGGTTAATATGAGTATTTATTGCACTTCACTAAAGACAGTGTAATAAAGAAACATATTTTCTTCAGATACTGATTAGACAGGTACATAATTAAACATCTTAAATAATGAAATAGATTCTCTCTAAAAGGCTAAAAATATCTGGCCATAAATTAGTCATTCAGCCTGTATTAATAAATAAGTTCTGGATGTCAGCTCACAAAGATTTCCTTTCTGTAATTTGACCACTGGTATGCGCATTGCAAACACATCAGCCTCCCCATCTAGACACTCCTCAGTTGCGTTTCTTTGTGCTCCTGGATCACTGCACCTTGCAGAGCTGGAGGGTTTTGTGTACATATGAGTCTGATCTGATTCTCGTATGGACATCTTGGCATGTGGACTTAAACAGAAAGGGCACACCGCTACCTCTATCATGGAGACAGGGAGTGAAATGGTACACAGTGAGACAGAGCATGCTCTTTGGTAGGAAGGTTTGGGGAGAGGTAGGTTTGCGAGATTGTCACGCACATCTGGGAATATACACACAGCGTTTGTAAAATTTTATTTCCACCTACCAGAAAGAATGACTGACTGGCTTCATGACAAGGGCTTTGTGCAGAGGGGTAGGGTGGCTGTGTCTGTACAGGATGTGCATGGGGCTATGCAGCAAACCTTGCTGAGTGCCAACCTGCCTTGGTGTCAGTGAGGCCAGGATTTCATCCCCAAAGCCATCCGAGAAATCTCGGTGCTTGCCTCTCATAGGTGCATTTTGCCTTTGGGAAGCTAATCCCCTTCGCTAGTTCCTTCACCTTTGCAGAGTGAAGACTGTGTGTATGTAACCTACCTAAACGAACTGCTGTAAGGGGAACTCACTGATACTCATACAGGACCAGAAAGAGTTTATGCTCCAAAGGAGTGTTAGTGGCTATTCTCAGCCACATTTCCTAAGGAAATCAGACCCCTGTGATCCCACTGTCTGTGTTTGCTTTACTGTTTGCTCCCTTTAACAGCTATTGAAATGTCCATTTTAAGCAAATTTGACACAGGAGTAGAGGCTCTAGGACACTGTGATCCTGTAACTTCTGTGAAAACAAGCAGGTAAGTAGAGGAAAGGCAAGCAGGTTAGAGCTGCCACCAAAGGAAAACTTGTAATGATAGCACAGCCAAGTAGCAGGCACTAGAGAATCCACTTCGGAAACAGACCATGGCCCCTGGAAAAGCTGTGAACAAAGCTCACAGTTTATAAAACAAAGAAATCACGCAAACTGTGTAAGCATCCTTGCAGAAGAAGGTACTTACTTAATTTGGTTAACTTAAATGATAGGGAAAGGGCAAATTGTTTTGGAAGACAAAACCCACCCCACTTCTCCACTGGCCTTTTGCCCTTTTCTAAAGCCTTACTCAAACTAAATCTTTGTGAAGGTTTTGAAATATTTAGTTACTGCCTTTCCTTTTCTTCGCATTTTTTTCTTGTGTATTTCTGGACTGTGGCCAGAATGTGAAACAGATTGCTGAATACAGCAAGAAAAGCTGTTCTCAAGGTACTTCCATGCCATCGGAAAGCTAGAAATGCTGTAAATCTTGAGCTAACCTGCTCTCGAAACCTTGAAACTTGCTGATGGTGCACTTCCCTAGTCTGCGCTACCAGGTATAACCGCTGACTGTTCTTGTATTAGCAGGTCTCACCTTACCAGGGCTGGCCTGCAGGTACCAAGGTAATACTTATGTTCTCTGTGGTACCAGAAAACTGTGGCAGCATTCAGTGCTGCTACTTTGCGATGCACAGTCCTAACTTCAGTCAGGCTCTCTGCTACATAGTCTGTGCTCTGCTGTTGCCTCCATCCACTTAATCCCCTGGTGTCTTTCTTAGAGCTGACATGGCACTTGCCTGCCCGCTCTCACAAACTCAGATTTGGGGACAGCAGATGGGCTTTTCCTCCTACTTCTCTGCATCCCATTTCAGAGCAAAGAGGTGCAGCAGAGCAGAGCTGCTGCGCATGTGAAACCAGTGGAGGACTATGCCTGTGTTAGGGGCATGCTTGGAAAAGAGTTTTATAATCCCACAGAGAAGCATGGAAGCTCCTGCCATGCTACTTTACATTGCAAACTCTACCACCATGTCCTAGAGACAGGTCTTTGCTTCTGTCAGACAGCAGGATCAGGTGAGCTGAGGTAGAAAGAATTGTTGAGCTTGTAATGCTTGTCCCCTCAAACTCTCCTAATCTTACCAATTCTAGCACTGTGTCATGGTTTTATTACAGGATTTTTACTTTATTAGCACTTGGTGATATCTTATTGCTTTTTTATCAATTTATGAAACTTCCAAGCAATGCTGCCTTGAATGTCCTGTTCACTTATTCCTTCTGGTTGTTTGGTAAATCTTTGTCTTACTTTGGTTTATATGTTCAAGATATAGGCTGCGCCTTTGCTAGGTTTTTGCGATCCTCAGAATAATGTATCCCTGATGACTGTGGGATCTCAAGGAACTGCTGTAACACAGATAATTGTCATGGTTTCGGGTTCAGCTCAGTTGGTAACAAAGCACCACGAAGCCGCTCACTCACCCCCCGACCCCCGCGCCTGGCCACGTTGGGATGAGGAGAAAATACAAAGGCAGGCTTGTGGGTCGAGACAAGGACTGGGAGGGATCACTCCCCACTTATGGTCATGGGCAAAAGACAGGCTCAACTTGGGAAAAAACCAAAATCCACTTAATTTACTACAAATCAAAACAAAAACAAAACACAAGGGTATTAGGAAGGGAAACTAAACATCAGAACACCTCCCCACACCCCTCCCGCCTTCCCGGCTCAGTTCCACTCCCGGTGCTTTCTACCTCCTCCCCCCGGCGGCGCAGGGGAACAGGGGATGGGGGTTGAGTCAGCTTGCCACACATCGTCTCTGCTGCTCCTTTCCTCAGGGGGAAGAGTCTTCACTCGTCCCCTGCTCCACCGTGGGGTCCCTCCCACGGGA
>VYZV01045295.1:105149-123408 GCA_013401275.1 Pandion haliaetus
CTGGGCCAGAGGCGGGTCTGACTCTTTTGCGCCAGGGGAGCTTCTAGCAGCTTCTTAAAGGAGCCACCTCTGCAGCCCCCTCCCCCACTACCAAAGAAAACCGCGCCACACAAACCCATTAACAATAATGAACAATGTTTTTATTAAAACTGCAGAATTTCTACCCAACTTTCAAGATCATGTCAGTAAAGGTACTTTAGATAAGTCTCAGAAAGTCACAGTTTCCTCATACCCCAAATGGACATATTTTCCATGATTAACATAAATTGGATTGTTGATTTCTTTTTTTCAGGGAGTACAACCAAGCCTAACAAAGGGAAAGGATGAATGTTTTTGCATCTATTTAATTAAAAATAGTGAATTGTTATAGAGTGAAAATTGATTCCAACCATGTTTGCTATGAAAAGTTCTAGTTCTTTTGTTCTGGGTTTTATTCTTCTGGACAGTCAGCCTCATAAGAGATTGGCTGTGTAGTCTTTACTTGCACAGACAAGCTCCTATTCACACAAGAACTCCGTTGATTTCCTGGACAACAGCCTAGGGAAGTAAGTCCTGCCACTTCTGCTGAGCACTTAGCAGGCGTGTAAATGACAATAAACATAAATAAAGTGTGTATCACTCAGGTCTGTACCGTGTGTTCATTTGGAGTGCCACTTGTTGATGTGTGTCAAATGATCTCAGAGCAGCATGTGCACAACAATGACTGCTCAGCAACAGCAGAACAGCTCTGGAAGGAAGCGTAAAACATGCCACAGAAAACTACAAAGGGACATTTCCCCTCCTTGGTTTTGGAGGAGGCACAAATCATTTATTACATGTGGTAGGTTGGCAGTTAAAGAGAGAGAAGAACGGGTTGTTCAGACATCTTGAGAAAGCCACTCATGAAAAGTTGGGGTTTAGTTATTCCATCTTAAGTTGATTGATGTGTGTGCCTTCACTGAACCCAGTATACCTCCTTTATGCCCACAGCCCCTTCATAGGCTGACTAAACATTTGATATTCTAGTATTAGATTAATTCTGTAACTATGATTCTAAAGATTGATGCCCTGCTGATGAGGCAGCCTGCACATGGACATTCCTGCATCAAGTAACTATCTTTCTAGAGAAGCAGACAAAAGACAGAATGGGGGCACATTATTTTCCCCACTTCAGAGATCAGGAATTGGACTTGAGAGATTAACTGACTTTCCAAAGTTTACCAAGGAAGCCTGTGTCACAGCCGAGAACCACTTTCACGTTCCCTGATTCCCGAACTACAGTTTTAACTATCCCTTCCTCTCTAGTAAATGGAAACATTTACGAATTAGTGATGCCACTGAGGTCATAAAGTGATGGGACATAGGCCAGTGAGTGAATGGGGATTTGCAGGCAGTGCATAAACCTAAACTATACATATAACTGTATAATCTCTGACCATAAATCAGCATTGCTTGCTTTCTGCCAAGGAAAGATGTGTGCCTGCTTTTTTTCTTTACAGTATTTTAGTAAATTTGGCTTGAAAGGTTACTTCTCACCTCTAAAGGATATGTGTTAATATCTACAATCCAATTCTGTATCCCTTTGGGTTGAAATAATGTTGGGTGAATTATATGAATTCAGATGAATGCTCAAGCTCATGACAGTAAAATTTGCTATTCACTGTTGCCTGTCCCTGAACTTTCAGAGGAGAAACGTTCCAGGGGAGGGAGAAGACAACGGAGATGTTCTCATCGCATAATTTTCAGGAGCTGAACAAAAAAAAAAAGAAAAAAAAAAAAAGAAAAAGAGAGCACTCATGCCAAACATACTGCAATTTTTCACATAATTTCTCTAAATGAGTTGCATTAGAAGACTCAACCATTTAAGTTATGCAAAATCAATATGCTGTCATCCATGGATATGAGCACTTCTCAAGGACAGTTTCATTTCCACAGGGGGGTGATGGTAGTTGGGAAATGCATGTTGAGGGTTGGAATTAACCCAGAAAAGCCTGTTGTACATATGAATAGAACAAAAGTCCAGTAGATGAATGATTACATAGGGGTAATAAAATCTAGGAGAAATAAAATCTGGGAGACCTTGATAGCCATGAATCTTCATATAGCTTTTTTTTTTTTTTTTCAACAGAATAGCATCACACTAATCAGAGGACCCTCACAAACAGAATTGCTTTTACCAAGTTTTGGTGAGAAACTTGGGGCTTTGGTCTATTTCTTCCTACAATCCCATTGTACTTGATTTAATTGTCAATATGTTTCATGGCAAATACGATTTCCAAGTGTTATACTGTTTTTGTGTGGTAGGGCCATCCTGATCTGGTGGTTTTGTTTAAAAACCACCATGTATTCAGAGGAACTAAATTCTTATAGGCATGACATGACAAGCAATCGGGGCTGGCTCATCCTCTGCTGTAAATGTGTTCCTTGTTGCTCACAGGGCAATACAAGTTCTTACCAACAACAGAATTGGAATACATGGCACTTGCTCACCATTTGCACTTCCAGCCAATGGAACAACACCTTTTTGAATCTCAAAGTCAAAC
This sequence comes from Pandion haliaetus, assembly GCA_013401275.1. NCBI lineage: Eukaryota > Metazoa > Chordata > Aves > Accipitriformes > Pandionidae > Pandion > Pandion haliaetus. Next base: position 107,672 of record VYZV01045295.1, read on the forward strand.
AAATCTGCATTTTAACATACCAGTCTCCTTTTAATTGCACAAAGCTTTTTTTTCTTTCTCCTGAAAAAAAACCCACCCCAAGAATCCTTGCTTGAAAATATCTTAAATAACTTCGGATTTACTTACTGGAGTGTTATGTGGGAGCATTGAGATTTATTTCAATTTCATTCCTGTCATTTCTTAAAAGAAACCAAGGAAAAGGGAAAACATGACATTGGAGATTATGAAATTCTGTCAGCTTGGAATCTCTTTCGTACTATCATGGAAAGCAACTATGATGCCAAATATTTTCTGCTTTGTCTAAGCCACATTCTTATGAAGCAGAGGCAAAAAAAGATTTTGGATGGAGATGGTAAGGCTGGTTTATGATGGAAAGGAATTTGGTACATTTGTAAATTTGAGTATGTTTGGATAAAGGAACCTCAAGTTTGTATGTCAGGAATTTGATAGGAAGCAGCAAAGAAAATGGCAATGTTCTTGATCATTTTGCCTCATCTGGTCCAATAAGAGTGTTTTTCAAGGAAAATGAGGACCCAACATATGCTAGTAAATCTTTGATCTCAGTGAATAATTGCCAGCTTTGTGAAAATGGGTGTGACAGCATTTTGTACAGTGATGATGCTGTTGCTCTGCACTCCCTTACAGCTGTATACATTTTTACGTGTTCTTCACAAAAGTAAAGTCAATGGCAGAGGTCAGCTTTGTCCCACAAAAATTGCCACGTTAAACTATGACTCTGGCAGTCAGTGGATGAACTTCTTCCATTTTAAGTAAATTCTAATTGGTTGCCCTGGAATTTGCACTAGATTTTTTTGTTTATATAAGTTTGTAGCTTTTTTGAACAGCAGCATTGCATGCCATGCTTGCAGGTTGAAGTCACCTTCTTGCTGCCTCTCCCCTCCTTCAGACCATAAAAGATTTCCACCCAAGGCAGGGTGAAGCACCACCAGTCCACTTTCACTCCCACTGCTGACGCCATGAACTAAAGCTCAGACGACTTGCATTTGCATCCACTTCACATTTCTGACTGCTGCATGATGCTTTGCCCTCTTTCTTAGGACTCTGCTCATTACCCTGACGGAGGCTGGGGTTATGCACATCTTATGATGCTGTGGGCAGCAGAGTAGCCCTCCTGTTTAGCAAGAGTTTGGTATCTTTGCTTTCCATCCCTTTTTCCTTTTCTGCACGATATAGCATGAGGGAGATTCCAGCCTGGTATAGGTTGATACTTGCTGATTCAGAATGGACAAGGTTGAACCTAATGTCTAGGTGATATGATAATCAATAACCAAGCCCTGGAGCATTTGAGAGACATTCAAATTCTGACCAAGAGAAATGAGTGAAAGCAGCCATTCCTTAGGTCTATGTGGGTGGCTCACAGAAGCACCACACAAATTTTCCAGGATGAGCAGAATCACAGGCAAGAACTTCCAGTCCAGGTCAGCAGCCCAACTATACCCACACCCCTTTTCAGTCAGTGGCTAGTACCACCATCGCTGGTGCTAGCTAGTGCTGGGAGGGTCTCCTATACAAACAAAACTTGCTCACAGGAGAAATTCCTTCCTGTTTCTATCACTATCAATAAATTTCTAGCCTGTGTCCTGAACCAAGAGAGATTTTCTCCCTCTTTCCTAATTCTACCTATTGTAATTGGAGAAGCCGGTACTGTTCAGACAAGTCTTGGATCTTTTAAAAATCAGTAAACTACTGTCCTTTGAGATGTCTTTGACAGTTATCTTGTGATGTGCAGTGCCTGTTTTTGTTATGGTGAAGGATTAATGCACAATTTCTATTTCCCTATATCCTTTGCTGTTAATTATTTTTATATGGTGTCATTTCTTATTCATTTCTCCCTGAATTAAGCTTCCCTCATATTTTCTACTTACTTTATACAGCTTTTTCTCCACTTTTACCAGTCCTACTGATACAGTAAAGCACTGACAATGTTGTATAAGACTGCTGTGAGACCTCATCTGGAGTACCTTGTGTAACTTCTGATTGGGAACTGACAGACTCTTGCAGAGGTGATTGGGGAAAGGGAAGATGATCATATGAGAGAAAAATAGAAGACCCTGGTTTGTTTAGCTCTATGAAATGCAGGCTAAGAGGGGATATAACTGCTCTCTGTGCATCAGGTGGTTAAACACCAGCAAGGAAAAAAGAACTTTTTATGCAAACGCTGATGTTGACATAAGAACCACATAGGTATAGGCTCGCTAAGAATGTATTAAGCCTTGGAGTTATGAGAATGTCCCTAATGGTTACAGCAGTGAGGTTCTACAACAGTCTTCCCATAACTTGATAGTTTTATGGAGGAAGAAAGCATGATGTGATGCCTGTAGTAAAGGACCAAAGTCAGTGAATTCAGAGGTTAATTCCAGTTTCTCTGTCTGGGGGTCCCAGGTCCAGACTGTAAGTTTAGATTTCTAGAAGAGACTTAAATGTTTTGTCTCCCATCATATCCCACAGAGAATGGAGAACAATCCAGCTCAGCCAAAAGTAGATACCAGTATTTGATCAGTCTCCACTAACTGTAATGAATAGACACCTCGATTTAGATGTTAGTACTGGAATCTCACTGTACTCTGCATTAATTAATTGCATAGGCCACAGGGTCTTGACTCAACTGGCTAAGGAAAAGAGTGTTATCCCATCTGAGAGGCCAGTAAGAAATCCACAGGGGCAGGCAGATATGGCAGAAGACCTGCTGTCTTCTGAAGGAGCAGCCAGGGGCTCAGCAGACATGAAGGCATCTTAGAAAGCACAAGGTGCCTATATTTAGGCAACTGAATTGGACCCCAGACAGGGTGGAGCAATGAATCAGTAGTCACAACCTTGGTAGCATTCGCTCCTCTCCTTTCCTTGTCTCCTCTCTTCTTTTTCAGATTTTCTGTTGTATTTGTCTTACTTGGCTACAGCAGTTACATACTGCAGAACAGACTCCAGAAACTTGAAAAGTAAACAGAATTATGCCTCTTTAAACTAAAAAGGAATCGGCCAAGAGTTGATTTCCTTCCCAAGTAAAGGCTTCCATGTGCAATGGGCTTGTGAATTCCCTCTGTACAGCCCCAATCCTTCTGCTGATTTTTCACTAATGTTCTCAGCACAGTAAACTGAGCATTTTAAGATTTACTACCAGGCTTCTCAATGACACCAGTTAGTTTCTTCTTAGCCAGCAGAAGTCTTTTCATAATGTAGGGCAAGAAAGAACTTTAAGGAAGGGCAAACAGCACCAAAAGGTAAAGTGCTGGTTAGCCGCAGGATGCTGGTTGCCAACCATTATTAATATGCTCATTTCTGGATTTGTCTTTGGGGCTTTCCTTGCACAGTGATGTTAAAAGTCTTGGCAGATGTTAAAAGTAAACACATTCTGCAGTGTTCGTTGCCTCTCTGTAGGGAAGGAAGGTGTGACTGATCACCGCCTTGCAACCCCTTGATAAAAACAATCAGTGTTACCGAGGCACACAGAAGGAAAGAAACCCAAGCCAGACTGTAGTGAGGGCTTCTTGAGGGAGTAAGAAGGGAAGGAGACTAAGACAGAAGATTTAGGAAGAGACAAGAGATTATGCAAATATGAACTGTGAATAACATTCTGGCAGTACAACCCCTCCAGAGATAACTTGCCACCTGCATTTCTCTAACAGGCACCTCCAAGTCAGTGAGAAAAATGGAACAGCTTTTGAACAAAAGGGGAAGGGGAAGAAAGAAAAATCAGACTAAGCACTCTTTAATTCTAGCCACGTTAAACTCTAAATGCTGCCAAAAAGCCGGTAATAAAATTTAATTCTTTCTGAGGACATGACAATCAGTCATCCAACCAAGAATCAAAGTCTCCTGGGAGTGTTTCTTCCATCATGGGGCTTGAGTAGGCTTGACCCTCTCAGCATTTCATATTTCATAATTGAACTCAATGTCCCTCACACTTTTAACATCTTCCTAGATTAAAAATGAGCATTAATCACTCTCGCCTCAGAGCTGCACTGAAGAGGGAAGTAGGACACCAGGCACAGTTTCAGAGATGCCTGGGGCATTAAGGTGATCGGTGTCTTGGTGCATGCGTTGGTTCGTGTTTGTGTCTGTGTCACAAACAAAAATCTCCCTGCAGGCGTGTTACAGACCCCAATGTATTGCTCTAATATATATGATCTACCACCACCTTAATAGTTTCACTCCAGAGACGGTGGCATACAACTGAACACCATGCTTCTGCAGCTTATCTCTGGAGTAGTAAAAAAAAAAAAAGCCCTTTTTAACTGGGTGCTTTGTTATGATTTATACATTTCTTCCTTTTTTGGAATAGCTGGGTTTTATATTCTTCAGCTGCAGGAACTTAGAGCAAATGATAAATGAAAACATCAACCCAGAGCCTGCACTAATGCCTGACACAAACATGTCACTCAATATTTAAGTATTTATTTATTCATTTATGTTTTTGTAGTCTCTTCTTAGGCACAGAACCTTTGTATTTATTATAATAATGGTGACAAAATGTGGGAATGGGGCGGGGGAGGAAGAATGAACATAAATGCAAGCAAAAAAAAAAAAAAAAGCAGCGACACCAGAGACAGAGGAATGGTCCTCGCAGAGGTGGAGCGGTCGCTCCTTCTCTTTGTTTTCGCTTTAACTGAGGAAAACCCAGCTGGGGAGCAGGACCTGAGGCTGGCAAGGCCTACAGGGCATTTTGGGGCCTGGCCGGGAGGAGAGGCTGAGGGAGACCAGGGCCAGAGGAGCCTGAGGGACTCTGGGGCAGCCAGAGTCGTCTGAGAGGAGCGAGGTTGCGCCCCATGGACTGTGGCGAGGCCGAGGACCAGGCAGGACCCGGATGGCCCCACGGTTGCCTTAGGCCCGGTGGCGGGGTGGTCCTGGCCACCAGCATGGCTACAAATTGCTGTGGCTGCGGGCCCAGCGGAGAGTGGGGCGGTGTTGGGAAGGGGAGGCGTCCCCTTCCACTTGGTCGATCCGCAGGGAGAGCGCGGGGTCTGGGGGAGCGGTGAAGCGAGAAGGGGACAAAAGAGGTGGCTGGGGATGGCTGCCGGAGAGGGGTGCCCGGCTGAAATCCTTCACAGCGCCAGGACACAAAACCTCCTAAATCTTCATTGGAAAGTCATTAGAAATCTGTCGGAGGGGCCGGACGCAGATTGCCAGGGGACGGGACTCAAAAGCCCCTGCGGGCTCCACAATACCTGAAATGAACTGGAAGGGATGGGGTGGGGCTGGGAAGCAGATTTCCTGCCATAACTAAAGCCCCCTTTCAGCCTGCTTTGCAACAGTTTTACGATGTGTTAGAATTTACATTCACGTGTTGTTAACCATTCTCTGGCGCAATGAAACGTTTTATCTGTCTGACCTCAACCTTTGCCATATGCTGGTGCAAACTGTTCAACTTAAGCCTGGCCGAGTTTAAGAAAAGGAGGAAAAAAAAAAAGGGGGGAGAAAAAGGAGGGTCCGAAAAGCACATTGCTGGGTAGGCTCTGTTGTTGCTCTTGATAGCTGCCTTCCTCTCCATTTTCCATGGAAACGTTTTGAAAGCCAATTCCAAAAAAAAAAGAAAAAAAAAAAAGGAAAAAGAAAAAGATTCATGCCGATAAATGAATAGTGGCTCAGAACATGCCAGCTTTTCACTAATTGTCCACTTTACATATGCTCCTTCACGTCTGGTGATTCCTTTTATATTGTGGAGAGACAGCAATGAAACTTCATTATGCTGCGTTAAAGAAAGGTGTATGGAATGCATTTGAAATTGATTGGAATGAGTTTTACAAGGTTTTTATTTATTTTATTCTAATTTCCTGATTGCTTTCCTAGCCCAGTTCATCTGAAAGAATAAGAGATGGGCATTAGGGAAGGAGAGTGATAGTTTTGTGAGACAGCCTGGTAATTCATAATGGAAGACCCCATTTTGTGCTTTTGAAGATATGCCTGGTTAACTTGCAAATTCCACCCTATTTCTCTCAGGGACCTGCACTGTGGCATTGCCCCAGTCTTGCTATTCGATTCCTTTGAAACTATGCTTATGGACCTCTCTCTGCATTTTGCCTCCGGTGTCTAGATGTGGTTAGGTGTTTCTCACCTTGTGTTTTGGGTGGACTAAGCAATCCAGAGTGCGCTTACTAATATCTCATGTGATGGATTTTCATGGAATTGTAGTTATTTCTGTACTGAGAGACATCAGTTTTCCTTCATCGCACAGATGCCTCTGGAATCTAGTAAGAATGGTGGCATTGAGGAAACCTGGCTTCAACTCAGCTTCTTGAATGGTCTTGGACTAGTCCCTAAAGATGATGTCCACAAGGGTGCTGTAATGTTGTCATGTTCAGCTGCCAGGGGGCCTTTGGGATCAACAAAGCTTGGGTAGCCCCTGTTCAGCTGTGAAGCCCATGCCTGAAGAAGGTGCTTTAGCACATGCATGGAGCTGTTTATGAGAAGGCTTTGAATACTTAAGGGTATTAGATTATTTAGGGCTTAGGCAAGTCCTTGGTGAATCAGCTGAGTTCCAGGTTCCTGGAAGGATGCCAACTCCTTTTGTAAATCTTACCGTTGCTTGGTGAGCCTCCCTCTGTAAAGCCATGGCAATCTTGTGGGGCATTCAGGTAAAGAGAACTCTCACGGCTAGATAAGGCTCATACACTCACTCTAATAATGAATCCACAAATGAAGAACCTAATTATGTATGTTAGAGTTGCAAGCTGATACAGCCCATCAGTAATCCCTATGCTGGACCAATCATTGCTGCAGCCTCTTGCAGTATATATTGCTGCATTTCATGGTATGTGGCATGTCACTTGGGGAAATAAAAGTCATTGTTGCTTTCTGTGAAACCCTGCCAACCCATCTCACATTTTTATAAGTAATTCCATTCTGCTATGGTCTATTACACATGATGTTTTGAAAGAGTGGGAAAGAGTTAAGCAAAATGAAGACCATTATCAATATTTTATTTGTCACAGCTGAAAAACTACATTTATAGGTCAGTTCATTGCAATCCATTCATTGATTTCAGTACTCAAAGCCCTTCAGGGAGTGTCTAAAATCCACTGATGTTTTGGAGTGCTAAGTTTTGTGTTTGGATTTCTGATAAACTGAAAGATGTGTCAAAACCATGTAACAGGCTCTGGATCTGATTTACCACTGTATGCTTCCATTCTCTGCTGGTGTTAACTCCAGTGATTTCACAGGAGTGGAGCTGCATGGTATTGATTTAATTCTTATGTCGATGTGACCCTTCAGAGACATACTTCCCTGCTCTTATTCCCACTGACTTCAGTTCAGGAACATAATCAGGATCATAATTAGGAATGATGACCTGATTCAGTCAGGCATAGAAATACAAGCCAGTCTTGAAGTTCCTCAGTAATGCTACTAACTGTAGTGGGTCTACTGTCTTCCTTAAAGTCAAGTATGTATTTACTTCCTGTGCAGATGGTAGCCTATGTATTTAGGTTCACTCTTGAATTCTGTGAAAGTGGAAGTCTTTTGACTGGCTGTAACAAGCTTTGGATCTGGTCCATAAATAGAGGAAACTTGGTAAGACATTTAAGGAGGCTCAGGAGCTAAACTGTGGTTGCTCCTCAATCCCCATCTATGCAATTCCATTTGCTTCAATTAACTTTTATGTTTGTAACTGGAATGGATGGAATTTGATCAAAGTACCTTTCAGAGTACATTCACGGTATTGTCTACAAACCTACTCCTTTCAGAAAGCAAAGCAGGATAATGCACTTCTTTCTGCAGATTATGTTGCCTATTCTAGCTGCCATTTAAATATCTTGTGCCTCAAAAAGCATATCCAGCAGGGTTTAAATGTTTTTGTTCATGTGTATTTTTCAGGCAAAAACTTGCCAAACTCCAGTATTGGTTGCATGCTTCTGGGGAGAGAACTTGGCTTGGAATTAAATACCCTGGAAATGGACTGGATCCCAGAATGAGTAAAATCTATAGTTGAGGTGCAAACACCTAATTATAACCATCGTCCAAAAATTCAATGTAAAAATAATGAGGAAAAATTACCCAGCACATTAAAAGGTGATTTTTTTCTAATGCATCAATAGATTCTAAACCCAGCCAAAATATCAAAAGTTGAGTAATCAAAGTATCCATGATCAATATTAATATTCAGGACAAAGTGAAGAGAACTGAGACAATGAAATTTAGAAATGCACGTATTGTAATTTGATTTGAACAGTCAACATTGGTAAAAAGCCTAACTGTTTACTGTAAGATTACTTTCTGATTCAACCTTACCACACAGAGCTACATCTGTTACTCCTCATCTGAATATAAAAATTACCTCTAATCTAATTGAAAATAGAATAAAAGCAGGAGCTTGATGTCCTTTGGAAGTCCTCAAACTTATTAAATCTAAAACTAATTCAACAAATTTAAAGAATTAATTGAATTAATTAATCAGGGGCTGGATTCTGGCTAGTGAGCTCCAGCTGCAAAGTTAACCATGAGGAATAAGAATTCTAATGCAACACCAACAGTGTTCTTCTTGCTTGGTAGCATTGAATAAAGTACCTGTGACATACCTATGTTACCTTTGAAACAGCTAATTTGAGTTGGGCTAGCTGATAGCTGCAGCAGCATTGGGTTCATTCATCGTTTTTATACTGCAGGGTACTAACTTCTGCAGTAAGACTGCTAGCACTTCAGACTAGCTTAGATCTACAGATACTCTCTCTAAGGAGCAAGGGGGTAGGTGAAAGGAAGAGAATGCAATTCAGGTAGGCTGACTTGTGTCTTGCCTGGTCCCACCTTCCTTCCCTTGCAGATCTTTAAACTGTGACCTGAAAAGGGCTTGCATCAGAATTCCCCCTCCAACACAGTAAAAGCATTATTTCTCTTAAGTAGAGTAGATGCCTCTAAAAAACAAACCCAGCATCCTAGCAATAAACTGTTCTTTTTTTTTTTTTTGTGTGTGTGTGTAGTAATCCTTTGCTTGGAAAAGCCTCAACTCCATTAAAGTGGTCCTGAAGTATTTTTTTCCTGAAAACCTCTGAAAAAACCCACAGACATATGCCAGGGAACAGAGTGAGAATTTTTGAGTGTTACATCCTATAATAAGTGACTAACTAAAATAGGTAGAAGTTTAGTAGTCTTAAGTATTTATGCAACATTTTATGTTCTTATTAAAGGTCTCCACTTTCTATAACTAAGAGAGGACACTGGTTTGTCTTTTTAACGTGGAGATGAACGAACACAGAATAATAAATATCATATTGGTTTCTGGTCTTGTAGGAAATCTTGCTGAACTGCTTTGCAAATTTCAGGTGGGATTCATCTCACCTACCTTTAGTTGTTCAAAAAAACCCCAAAAAGCAGCTAGCATAAGGTAGCCATCTAGGCTTTGCTTTTAGTCAATGAAGAACTATAGACTCCTCCAATCTGTGTATTCTGTCCTGATGGAGGTATGTAAGAGAATTAGGGTCAGTAGCCTTTGATGAGCACCAAGAAAAGTCTCTTTGGTGACTGTGGAGGGAGGAAGGCCAGGGAGCAACTGGCTTATACCAGGTGCTTCATTCTTTGGCAGCAAGAGTTAGGTGAGGTAAAACTCTCCCACTACGGGGCTGTTGCATGTCTGTGAAAGGGAAAGGCACTTTGACTGGCGGTTTTAGTAGGCCAGATGTAGATGGTCAGATGTAGATTTGGTAAAGGTGAATGCTGATTGCAATGTCTGGCATTCCTGAAAGAAGACCTTTAATTCTTACTGTCCTTGTAGGGAATGGTTGTGGTACACTACAGCAATTTCTCGTTCAGCAGTCATGTGTCATGCATGGCTGTATCAGAAGCGGGGTCGGTGGGTGGTTAACTGCTAAGCGAAGCTTTGAGCCTGTAAATACAGTCCTGGATGTGCCTAAGGCATCCTACTGTCACAAGCAAGGAAGTGTGGTGTGCCATCCTGCTTGCCAAAGGTAGATGCTTGCAGGATGTCCGAGAGAAGCCATTTGGGTAGGAGTGAGGTGGGACATACCGTAGATGTGGCTGCTCTGCAAACCTCTTACACTTCAAAAATGTTGAGCACCTTGACCTAATTCCCCAGCTAGATTAGTTACAATTAATAGTAGATTGTCCTTTTGGAGAGTCAAAGCAGACAAGTTTGATATTACAGGGGCATCTTTCAAACAATTCAAGTCCAATTGTTAAACATATGGCATAGGATTCGTCTCACCTGCCTCTAGAAGTCTGCGGTTTAAATGATGTCTATTTCTGAGCTAGTCACCTTTGGCTCCTGTTATAGTCAGCAGAAAGAGACTAGCACTGCCAAAGGGCATGTCTTAGGCACCTGCTCCATGAGAGATGACTCACCCAATGAAAGCACTTAACTCTTCCCACTGACTAGGCTAGCCTGGAGCAATCAGCTCAGATTAGACACCTTGGTTTTAGCATTAAATGGGATGAATCCTGTTCTTAGCATGTAGGTACTGCTATTTAAAAATTACAGATAATATTAATGGAAAAGTTGCTGCTGATTTGCATGAGAAATGTCATCTTTCAGCCTCATAGGACTACTCACACGAACAAAACCTATGTGAATGTCTCACTGCTCACAAGATCTAAGACACACTTATCTGCTGTTTCATTAAAAATAAAACCCTCTATTGATTTTCACTGGTATCATGTTAGGATCCCTCTCTAGATCCTTCTTCAGTATAATCCCTTGTGTACTAGGATGAGTTTTCTAGTTTGACATTGTTACTTTCCATGTCAGAGCACATACAGAAAGATCTACAAGTCGACATCACAGCCATGGAGTGCAGCTTTAGACAGAAGGTAGCTTTACAGTAGCTGTATGGCGTACTGTGGCAGGTCCTCTCTCTTCAGCTGGGGGCTACACTGCTGTGGGCTTCTGTGGCTGAAATGCAAGATCTGTTTCAGTCCACAGGATAAGGTTCCTCACCTCTGTGTCTTGCAGCGTACAGCTGCCACTGTCCTGTGGCTGCCTGCTCCTGTCTCCTCTCCAGCCGCCCCTCTGGCTCCTGCTGCCATGCAGACAGCAGGCTGGGGTATCAGAGGTGGCTTCAGGTGCTGAGGGCTCTGATGTGTGTATGAAGAAGAAATGTGAGAACTGTCTGTCCTAAACACCTCTCCCTTGTCCCTGACACTCCTCCTTGGACTCCTGTTGCTTCTGCTGCTGCCTGAGGTTGAACTGCCACCAATGGTTACTCTGAGTGGCCGGAGGAATGCACAAGAAGCTGGGGAGCAGAGAATACACAAAGATGGCAGGAGCAGAAGACTAGAAGGCTTGTTACCCACCCAAAGCACACCTCCCACTTACACATCTGGTGTAAGTATCTATCTCTCATTGTCCTTGCTATGCCACTGAGTGCAGAAGTGTGTTTGCACCAGTGGTCATCCTGTACTCATCAACTCTTTCATGGGGAGTGGCAGAATACAACGCAGAAAGGAAATTGTTTTGCCATTTTGGGATTTCAGGGCATATGTCTTCCTTCTTTCACCTCCTGATGTCCTTCAGGGAGTGTAGGGATATTAACCCCATTCACAATGTGACTGCTTCTAATTAGAATGCTCATTCACTCTTAAGAGCCACTGGTATCCGTGAAAGGCTTGTTTTCCAGGTCTGTTGCGTAGCACAGTGAAGAAGAAAAGAGCTGAAAGTGCTAAACATGTCGGCAGAATGTAAGTGGAATGGGGGAAACTGCTGTGCTGACTCTGAGAGCAGGCTTGAGAAGTCCCAGCTATGCTTGGCATGACCCAGGGTGCTGTGTGATCTTGAAAAGTTGGTCAGAGGAGTGAGAGTGGGGCTTTTAAGAGCATTTTATTGGGCACTAGGGGCAGACCAGGAGTGGGTTTATAATCTGTGGTCATGGTGCAGCTGATAGACGGCATCTGGTGAGCAGTGGTATCTTGAATGCTTCACGGGATCAAATCTTATGCTAGCTACTACAACTTGATGGTAAGCTGATGAAAGTGTCCCTCTGCAGAGAAGCTGTGCTAGCTAAAGGCTGTATCAATTTGAAAACCAATTTTAATTATACTAGTGCAAGTTCTGTGAGCAAGCACACAATCTCCTTGGCACTAAGGAGAGAGATGTCATTAGTGGTATGTAAGACTGAGCCATGCTCTCTGGACCAAGCTAGCACGTACTGAAAAGGGTATCAGAGACAGGGTAATTGCCATAATATAAAGGTAAGAAGTCCCTTTATATTAGGATGGTACATGTTAATCTGTCCCTTGTTAACAGGACCTGACTGATGATCAAGTTGTAATTCAGACCTCAAAACCAAGAATACCCCCCCCACCCCCAATAGTGCTTTATAAGGTACAAGAACAGTGGATTAACAGGGTACAAGGAAGCCTGCCAGATTTGCGTGGTATCCTAAGCTCTACAATCCTGTTTGACAACCTTCTCTTTACAGTGCAACAAGTGCCACCATCACGAGCTGGCTGCACGCTGACACATTGGATCCGTGACCTCGCGTTTCAGCCCTGCGCTCCTGTAGTGGCTGAACTGACCCCTGCAGCCAGGGATCAGATGGAAATCACCCATTAGGGGTGATTCCTCACCAGCACAATGTCCAGACTCATGTCACTGCTGCTTTGAGTCACCCTGGGAGCAATCATCCATGAATTGATTTTATGGCAGTTCTGACACTTGCCTTCATTCTTTTGGAGCCAGAGAGAATTGCTCTTAACCATGCCCCTGTCACCTCAGGATATAATCTCAGGAGCATAGTTTAGGGGCACAGCCAGCTTCAAGGAGCATTACTTTGCTTCAGTGCATTTTTATGTGTTTCCTTTTCCCTGCAGGCCTTTTTCTGCTAAGGGGGATATTTGGACCAGTGAATGCATTTTCTTTTTCTTCTTCTTAGCAAAGCAACAGTCAAAAAGTCTATGTCTGTATGCTGGTGTCAAACATACAAACATTTGCCCAGTTTGCTGCTGGGTAGCATCCTGGGCTTATGGTTTAGCTTCCAGTTTGATAATATCCTCCCTTAACAAAGGACTTTACAAACAAATGCACATATCAAAATCAGTTCATCAATACAACTGCAGTTTGAAGCCCGCATTTGCCAAATCCACAATCCTGGGAATACATGTTAAAGGTAAAACTTCAGTAAGATTATTTATGCAAAGAAAAAGTTTTTTTTAGCATCAGGACCAAAGTAAGATTTTTTTTTTTCGTAGGTCAGAAATCCTTTGAAGTACTTGCATGGGTTTTTTTTCTGTAATTCTCATTAGCTTAATTAATTGTTGCTCTCTTTTGAAATTAAGGAGAACAAATTGTTCTCCTGGCACTGAAGGGCACAAGAAAATAATTGCAAACAGTCTGTTTGTACCTGATTTTTTATTATATTTCTCTTGAATGAAATCTCAGGAAAAAGGGAGGCAAATTGTTCACACAAAAAAAAACAACAAACGGTATATTAAAGCAAGAAATATATTTGTGTGGTAATTTCTTGTGGATGCATATAGCATTGCAATGTTCTGATAATGGAAACAATTTGTTTTAGAAACAGTATGAAGGTTGCTAATTTCCAAATAATGGGAAATGGTCTGCTTGACAGGTTTTTCTTTTTGGTGTTTAGACTGCATATATGGTAGCAAAATAGCAGGAGCAGAGGCAAAGCTGGGCAGGCAAGGCAGGCTCTCCAACAGCTGCAGTGGACCCCCGCTGACCTGCTGCCAGAGCCGGTGCAACGGGACAGCAACAAGGACAGAGGCTTTTGGAGGTCCCGTTACATGACTAGCCCTCCCCCTTTGGGCTGGAAAGGGAGAGGAGGGTTTTTTTTTTATTTTGAGGAAAATGAAGGCAACATCTACATAGGCAGAAGTGGGTGCGTTTCCCATATTTTTCTCTTCCATGAACAAGTATCTCTGAAAAACAAGCATGATTTGGAAAGGTAACCTGGCTGGGGAGCTTGCAGAGCTACATTTCTGCCAAACTGTTTTTCATTTTCCTATTACATTTCATGCATCTTGAACATGGGGAGGGAGCTTGTACTTACTTTTTGCTGTTATATAAGGCAAATGGGGTTGGAGCTTTGTCGATTAATAGGATGGGAGGTGGCTTCCTGCCTTCTGCCAGCGGGAGATAAAGGTGCCTTCTCACCTCACAAGTCTTTCTGAAACAGTCCATCAAGTTTGGTATTAGAAAAAGGAGTTGGTGAAGCAGGTGGAGAGAAGAGAGTTTCTGGAGCAGATTGCATACGTTATACTTACTGACTATTGATCTTATGAGTGTATTGGTCATATTGCTCTGGCAATATTTGTGATGAAGAGCAATGATGGACTACTTAGGCAGCTGGAGCTGATTTTTGGGAAGACTGGTTAGCCTGGATGCTATTTAGCTGAAGAATGCCCTGGAATTGTGATGAAGACATGAATACAACCACCCATGCATAGTCTCTTTCCAAGATACAAAGGTTGAAGAAAGGCTGTTCTATCTGCTGCCTTTGCCAGCTCATTTCTTCCCCTGTCTACATGGGAAAGCAGTTAGGAGGCAAAGAAGGACTGTTTCTCCGTCGATACATAGCAAGAATATGTGATGAAGCTTCACAGATTTTAATTGAAATGAACCAGCCTGTGATACTCTGTAGAGATAAGGTCATGTTTTCAGTCTTCTGAGTTTTCTACTGAGTTCCTTCGCAGTGACATTTTTTTCTAAAAACTTTTAGAAAGATTAGCACAGTCCCTTAAGAATCCTATAAACTTCTAGACTGATAACAGTGGAAGATCTTCAAACTTACTGTCTTTTGGGATTTTATACCCACTAAATCTTAGAAGGCTTTACATGTGGCCAAACCTGCAAATATATAGAAAGTAAAGTGTGTGACTGGCAAGCCCAAACAATGTGGATAGCAGGAACATACAAAACTTCCCTCAGTGGGCTAGCTGAATACCATCTACTCAAGGAAGGCTAGAAAGCTACACGGTCAAAGAAGGCTTAAAAGTATTGAAGAATAATCAAAAAAATGTTAAAGGAGAGTTAAAAAATGACCATGAGAAAAGGAGGAGACCTGAAACTCCTGTGAAGTGCTGCACAGCTTCCGTTCTCATTTGGCTTCTGCATCATGTCATACATGGGCTTTTAGGCTCTGTGGAGCAAGGGCCAGCCATCTTGCATAGTGTTCACAAGGAACGATATGCTGCCTCGTACATGCAAATACACATAACAAACCTTATTATCATTCCCAATATGATTATTTTGATTATTCAGTGTATCATGGATGAGAATGAGTAATTAAAATAATATTTAAATGTAGCTTTTATTTGCACAGATACTGAAAATTATATCTCTTTAGCAAAGCCTTTTGCTATTGCTCTTTGCACCCTGGGGAGACTTCACATGCCTGATCATTTCCCTTGGCCTCCCAGCTCTGGGGAAATCATATCTTTTTCTTGGCTCCCTTGGCTTTCCAGGCAATGCAAAGAGCTGGCTCAATGTGGGACCTAAATGACAATTCATTGCCAGGAGGGAAGTAATTTTCAGGCCTCCTCCCCTTCTTGCCATGAATGTAATAATACACTTTGGAAACATTACTGGGGTAATCTGAAAACAGCAACACTGTCAGAAAACAGAAAATGCCTGATAGAACTGGTCATTCACATAGCTTAGCTATGATATTTATAATCACTGTACATCGTATTTCACTCTTCACTGACATCCTGCTGGATTTTTCCCCAGTGAGATGTCATCTTTGCACTAAACCACGGTAAGAACACTAGAGGTTGGACATTGTTGTTATTTTTCTTCTTCTTCCCTGTCGCCCCCCCCC
>VYZV01045295.1:129287-141487 GCA_013401275.1 Pandion haliaetus
TGTGCTTCTGCATAGAGGCATTTAAGGTGGGGCCTGATGAGGATGACTTATTGGCTGGAGTGGCTGGAATTCCTTTGTGCTACTCTTCAGGTGCTCTCCTGCTGGCATGTGATCCCTCTCCAGGCTCTGGGCATCTATTGCTGGCACTGGCATCAAACAGGTAGGAGGGTGTATAGAGGTTCCCCTCCCCCAGCAACTTTACTTTAAAGCCCTCTTCACCAGCTTGGCAAGTCTATGACTGAAGATGCTCACCCCCTTCTCTGACATATGGACCCCACCAGCCCCCAGTAGACCAGGTTTCTTAAAGTGAGTCCCATGGTCTAAGTAGCCGAACCCCTGGCTGTGGCACCAGTCCTGTAACCATTTGTTGATTCACCAGATTCAGCTGGCCCTTTCAAACCACTTCCCTTTGACCAGGAGGATTGAGGAAAAAACCTGCATGCCAGAGTCCCTTACCACTGCTCTCAGGGCTCTGTAATCCTTCTTGATACTCTTCAGACTGCTCCTGGCTGCATCACTGGTGCCCACGTGGAACAACAGCAGCGGGTAATAGTCAGTGGACTGTTGGAGGCTTGGTAGTTTCTCGATGACATCCCTGATATGAGCCCCCGGTAAGCAGCACACCTCTCTAGAGAGTGCATCAGGTTGGCAAATGAGTACCTCTGTACCTCTCAGAAGACAGTTGCCTACTAAAGATGAGGTAGCAAGGAGATAAGTTACCTTCACATAGCGAACTTAATTTAACCTTTCAGCCCATCTTTTAGACCTTGGTGCTTTAGGGCTATTCCCTGCTGTGGGCTATTCCCTGTATTGGTCTTACCTAAATGTAACTGTCTAAAAGCTAAGTGTGTAGCCTAAACTAGTTAGACAACTTGTCTCTAGACTCTATTGCCAGTGGGGAGAGAGAGGTGATCCAGCTAGACTGTTTTATGTAGACAGACGTGACCCTCTCTGAAACATCTCATGCTTCTGTTCTTTATGAAAGGATTTGGTGGCTGCGTCATTTATAGTTACTCTGGTAACTATGGCCTGAGCCTCAGCTTTGCCATCTGTGTTGACCAGACTAAAAAGATATACTGTCCCACATTGGAACACTCCACAAAGATTCAAGTGTCACTGCTGAAGATGGACTCAGGGTTGGTTTGCTGCCATTCTTATGTCAGGGAGTGGTAGCACAGATGGAATTTAATCTGTAAACATTTTTTCTTAAATGTAATCCAGGCGTGCACATTTAAAGTGCTTTCCAGATTCTGGCCTCATTGCTGTCTTCATGGGAAATTTTTACACTGCAACTGTTTTCTCCCTAGACACAAAAGGAATGGATTCTCTGTAACATATGATGACACATTTTGCTAGAGGGACAGAAATGAGTGTTTTACCAAAAAAAGATCCTGTTAAACAACATCCATCTTCCTCTTTGCAAAATGGGCAGCTATTATTAAGTTATTTCTGTGAATGTTCCTGCTATATTGTATTTTCTTTTGCATTTAAACTCGATCAGTAGCTCTTCATTAGTTCTGTTAGATCCTTAGGAAGAGCAATCCATTGTACTAACTGGCTGGGATGCGAGATACAGAAGCTGGCACAGAATGAAACTCAGATGGTCACTATCTGCTTACTGCATGGCCTGCCAGGAGTGGGATTCACCAGGAATATAGGAGTTGTTCAACACATCTTTAAAAAGGAGCACACCTTTTCTTGGTGCTGATACCTGTTCCCCTCTGTTCAAATGAACGCTTGCTTTTCCCTTTGCCAGGAGTGTGACAGCTCCCTTTGCAAAAGCTTGTTGCCCCTTTTAAAGTCTCTGATAAAATACCTTATTCTTGGTCATGATGGGTCACACATTTTTATACAAAGCCATAGGATTTTTTTGGAGCTGAATATTCCTAGATTTCAGCATCTGCCAATGCTGGAATTTTTGAATGCTTCAATCGAAGAAAAAACAAGGAAACACAACTTTGATGTAGGCACAAAGAAAAGGATTTATTTCACCTCTAAAAGTCAGACGTCCAGTTGAAACTAGTTGTCTTTCTTCTTCTCTAATTAACAGAGTCATATCACAAGTCTTTCTAAGACACGTACCTTAGTGTCATGTAAGTCACTCTTTGGAATTACCTTTCTCTCTACTGAGTTTAGAGATGAATCCCACCCCTGCTTCCCATTGTTTTCCCCTTGATGTCAGTGGGAAGTTGGATGTTGACATAGAAATTAAGCATCCAAATATCTTTATGGATACAGGTCTAAGCTGGAAAATTCTGTCTGATGACATTTCTGTCTGCTTCTAAGTTCACAAGTATCACCTTACCTTTTATTTTCACAGGGCACAGGAGAAAAATCTCTGCATAAATCCTTTCCTCAGAAAAATACTACAATCAGCTGAACACCAGTAATTGTGTTCTAAATCTTTATAGCCTCAGTTCTAGTCTTTAAAGTATATTTAGAATAGCATATTTAGCTGTATTGCTTCTGTTGCCTTTAGAATGCCAGGCACACCAATAGAACTATATCAATAATAAATTATAATACTGTTTATCATCTAAATTGTTATCGTTTAGAGTTTTTCTCTCAAGTGTTTCTTCTAGAAATCTATTCAACTCTCCCTGATGACACATTTGGATGAACATTTTTCAACTGTGAATGCCTAAAGTTAGTCATCTAGATCTATATTTAGGCACAAAAATGAATGACCTGATTTTCAGAGTTGCTGATTACTTATTTTGATGCATTAATATGAATTTAATAGCTTAGCTGTAGGTGCCAAAGTCTTAAGAATGTTATTTTTTTTTCCTGTGCACAACTTGTCTATCAAACTGCAGAACACTTGCAGAATTAAATTACTAATGAACTATGACAATATGCCATATAAAAACAATGTTACATTGATTCATTTATTTGTTTACATGGTTGGGCAGGCTAATTTTATGCACAAAGTCCACGATGAAAGCTGATTTATAGTACTTTGAACAGAAAAAGCATATATTTCTTACATTTCATATCAAAACAATGGTGGATTCTCTGTGAAGAAAGCACATCCTCTAGTTGTTTTTTGTCGTATGCCAAAGAGAAATATAATCTGAAGACATTTTGCTCATTCTATCAGAAAAGCAAATTTAGTTTTTCCTGATGACTTTCATTATGTCAAAAATTGAGAAAAACTGGATACTGCATAATAAATTGACGCATATTGTAAAACAAAAGCCTTTCAGAAAACATTAAGAGCCATATGTTCCTTTTAGAATATACGGTGCCACTTTGAAATATGGCTTCCTTGTTGTTTAAAGACCCAATTCATCAAAGCGCTTGGCTACTTACGTTAACGGGTCATTAGCATTTGCTTAAGGGCATTGCTGAATAGGGGCCTAAGAGCCTGATTTGCTATACCTTGTCTAGCTGAGTTTGAGAAGGTCCCTAAACTGCTTTCAGGATGTCCAGGACCACTTAGAGAATAAGGACTGTTGAACTGTAGTGTGAATGGCAGGATCTAGCCTTTAAAGATGAGGGTAATAAATACCCTTTGTTTAGTGTGTTGTCCTATTCTCTGTTTTTACATTGAATTGTTCTTGATACACACAAGGGCTTTTTGCAAGGAAAGAGATGAAATGAGAATCAGCTGCTAGGTTTCCTCATCTTTAAGAGTTGGTCTCTGGGCCTTGATCAAATGGTAGGGAGATTCCTACAAGCCACAGGGGCAGTGGGTACAGGATCCCACCTACTGCACATAATTTGCCTGCAAAAACCTTAAGGAGAATGGCTGGAATAAAAGTAAGCTGAGTGAGAACTGCACAGCTCCACCTGACATTATATTGACAGCAGGTGGTAAATGTGGATGGAAGTGCCTGACTATCACTGAATAAAGCACACAGTCCCTTCAGCATCAGCAGCTGTGTGATCGCTGGGGAGTTGTTTGGTTACATGTGGTTTTTTTCACATCTGTCATTTTAACTAAATTGGTGGTCTAAATGAATAGTGTCATGCACAGGAACATTACATGGATTTATGACAGCTGAAATGTATAGCACCTAGAGGATTTGGGGTCCGTGAAGCAGTGAATGGATTTCAGAAAGGCATGATTTTAATCTGTGGTCGATATAAGCTTGATTCATTATTCATCATGCTATGCAAAAGAGAATTGCACATTGGGTTCAGAGGGCAGTCTTCTGGCATTTCAGAAAGAAGAAAAAGGAATTTAAGAGAAAGATTTATATGTTTATGTTGCCTTTGTTTATGATGTGAGCAAAAGAAGTCCAATTTCCTCCTAATTAGATTATAACAGGTGCAAGCAAATCCAACAGAAGGGAAGCCGTTTGTATAATATCTATACAGCATTTGGTGTAAGTGTAGCAGGGAAACGGGAAGCATCTCTCAGCCATGATTTTCCCCTCTTATGGTCTGACACCTGCCATGTTATCTGCCATCGGATAGCAGTATTACAGGGCTCGGTGGGGTGGCTTCACCCTGGCTCAGGTAGCGCAGCTGAGTTCAGCTGAACTAGCTGGGGAAGTGAGTCCCCTTTTGAGACTCATTTCACACTGCACCTTGCTCTTCTGCAAGCTGTGTTGCCTCAGGCGCTCCCGTTCCCCCTCTTGCACACCCTGTTACACGCAGGCTGGTGTCCATTGCTGTCACCCATGTGGGAGGCATTGCAGTCCTTGCCCCCTCTCCACTGCTGATGCTCATGGTCTGCTTCACCTCCACAGCCAAAGAGGCAGCAAGCAAGGGGTAGTGCATCCTGCATGCAGACATCACCTCCTCCAGCCATTTAAGCTGAGATGTGAGCAGAGAAGGCTTGGGGAGTGTCATACATTCTGCTGTGTTACCGCACGGTACTATCAGCAGAGTAATGCTGTGGACAGTTGGAGGCAGAAACCTCGGAAAGCGTCACGGCAAGAACTGCCAGAACTTGCCTATCAGAGATTCCAGGTTGTCTTGGTATGTACAGATGGTGAGGGTTATTCTCCTTTCTCCTCAGATTTGCACCCGTGAAGGTCTATTGACATCCCTCTAATATACTTCAGATAACGAAAACAGAGTCCAGGTGGGCTGATACTAAACAAGGGGTGTAAGAAGATGGGTGTTTCACCCCTGTTTTTAAGCAAACCAGGGAGCAATGTTGCTTCAATTAAAATAAAAACTAATGAGTTGAGAAACTTTCATTGCATTTTAAAGGGGGGGCAGACTTTCTACTTCCATTTTGAGTTTATAACCTAACATGTGAGAAAGGTGAAGATCTACTTTTTAATTAAATGACTTAAGAGATCGGAACTGAGATGCTGTTTGACTAGGATGTTAATGCGCTTCTTTGAAAACTGCTACTGAAACAGAAAATCTACCAGATTAATTTATGATTATTATAGGGAAATGCACAGAAACTTTCATGATGGTGGACTTAATTTTCTTGTGCGCAAAATGAACTATTCTTATGTCATATAGCATGTTTGTGAGGAAACAAGGTCTATTTCTGTGTAAATACATTTTACCATTGCTTCAGACTCCTAGTGAGATCATAATGATAAAGCAGTGCAAATACTGTCTCAAACGGGCAGAAACCAGCCTGGCAGGAAATTTCAAACTGAATGGCAAACTTCCACAGGCTATTGGAAATAAGCTGCTATTCTGCTAAAACAGTGTTTGGGATTATGTCTTCTGGGAAGAGGACTGAATTTTTAATTTGTAGATGTGCAGATGGGTCCTTGTCAAGTTTTTGGTGTGACACTCATTTACCTTCAGGGAGAAGCTGAAATCCAAACTGTAAAGAAAAAACAGGTTCCACAGGCAGGATCTGTGAAAAAACATATTTTTTTTCAGATATTACTCTTGACTATTCAGAAAGGCATGTGAAGAAGTGTATTTACAGAAATTAATGGCTAGATAAGTGAAAAACACGATTCTGGGTTTTTTTACAACCCGGATTTTCTCTCTCCTTCTCTTTCCTTTTTACCGTCATTTCCTGTGGTGCTACATTCTTACCTGGTTTTTGATATGTGTTTTGAGAAATTGCTCTAGACTTGTCTACATAGACATTTCTTAACAGCTATTCATTCTCTAGGCAGGTGGTCTAATTCCATTGATAGAGTGTCTTTTTTTGAATAAGCTTTGCTCACGTCAGAGCGGACTTAAACTAATTCAGACTAAGTCACTCCTATTTTGACATAAGAGAGCTTATCCAAAAATTGATTGAGGAAAGACTTATTTTTCTTTAAAGTTGACACTATCTCAGTCTAAATAAGCTTTGTCGTGTAAACAAGCCCTCAGGAGCATGCCATGTGTTCTGAATTACATTTGCAAGCTTTTGTGAGTACTCCAACTCATGTTCATGTGCAATTCAACCTACAGCAATTCAAGATGTTATCACTTCCCCACTTTCTCTGTTATTTATCACAGCTGTTCTGTCAGAAGTTCCTGCCAGGGTGGCAGATAGCAGACTGGAGCACTGGCTCATTCAAGTCTTACTGCTCCAGTTCAAAGGGTATTTTCTTAGCACAAACCCGGTTTCACTCATGAGTTACACTGGACTGTGAACTGCAATGTGGGTGAGGATGCACGTTCTGTTCTTTTGACTCTGTTTTGGGAGTGCTAAACTGTTTCAGTGGGGCAGCTGGATGCAGCAACATCTTCCGTTCCTGCAGTGAGATTAACCAGACACAGAGATTTATCAGAAGATGCCTGAGAGGTGGTGTGGCTCAGTAGCTCGCCCTGGGGTCTGGGCATTATAGACTCGTGTTCTTTCCCCTGTCGTTGTGTGAGTGACCTTGCATAGTGTCTTTGATATTTGTCTATAAAAGGTGAATTTATAAGAAATTGGATTGGATTTTTCTTGAGATTGACAAGAGAGCTTTTTCAGCCCCTGCACTAGGTTCACTTGAATGTCAGGTTCCTCTGAAAGCCAGTGAGGCTGTTCAGAATCCTGCCAAAAAATAGCATTCAGGAGAACTGTCTGTTCTTCTTTGACCTTGCTCTCAAAGCAACAGCAACAAAAAATTGTTCTGGTCCTCCTGAGTCTTAAAAAAACATTTAAGGCAAGCACTGAGCTCAGACACTTGAAATTTGGCTGTATTAGAAAGGACTGAAAATGAGGCATTTGCCCTGGTAAATGCCTTAATAGAGGGGTCATTACCTGTGCTCTCTCTACGACTGGATTAAACCCACTGCAGCTGAGGATGGATTGGACTAATAAACTCCAGAGCCTATAGAAAGCCTGCAGTAGTCAATGAGGGGGGGGAAAGCAATCAGCATGCATGTTATAGTGTGAGCATTATTGTAGGAAAGATTTCCTTGCTCAAGGGTCTCCAGGGCAGGGAGAAGGTAGGCTGTTTGGGCCACTCTATTTTCTTCAGACTCTCTTGGTTCAGTTGTCTCAAATATTGAAAACAGGTATGTTAATTTGTTCTGAGAAGCAGGCTGAGTCACATAATATCAACTGCAGGTGACACAGAGCTTATCCCATCCTGAGATTTGCAGAAATCTGGCTTGCCACTATAGTTACAGTTCAGGTCAATCAGCTGCAGAGAACACCTCTGAGCATGACTCTCCTTTGTGCTGACCAATATGCACATTCTTCTGTGGTCTATCTATTTATTTCTAGGAGAGCAGGGCTGCTTTGGCATTGCTTGCAGTTGCCATGATGCAAAGTGTGTATCTGGTCAGAAGGGATTATTGTGTCCATTGCAAAGCCCAAAGCACACATGTCTATGTCTACAGGTACAGAAAAACAGGACAATTGAACAGTTTATAAAACAAACGATGACTCGTATGAATAGCTGCTCATCTAGTCTGTTCAATTATAGTGAAGTCCCTATATAGCCTATCTCAGATATGAATGCAGCATGTCTATGCTGTACAATGTTAGGCTGTTTGAAGGTGCAATGGCCACATCTTGATCCCAGATATATTAATGCTCTGATGATGCAATGCTCCAAGGAGGCTGAGGAGGTGTAGGGTCAGTTTAACTCTGTGTGCATGTCACAGGAAAAGCATGAGAATATTCTCCTTGCCTGGGAGCAATGAGGCCTTTGAAATACATGTTATGGGCCTCCTTAGGGATATCTAATATTGATGTGAAAATATTCATAATGCTAATGGCTAAATAAAGCTGCAGCTGTATCCAACTGATAGTCTACAGGTTTCCTTATTTCTTATTCTAGCTCACATATTTTCCATATCCTCTTCATTGTGATATCTGTCTGAAGATGACACCTGAAGGAGGACCTTTTTGCTACCATGCCAAGCCCAGAAGATTTTTGCCTTTTGAAGAGCAAGTGGTCATTACTGTTTTTAGTGCGACTGAGGTTTAGATTGGATATTAGGAAAAATTTCTTCAATGAAAGAGTTGTCAGGCATTGGAACAGGCTGCCCAGAGAAGTGGTGGAGTCACCATCCCTGGAAGTATTTAAAAGACCTGTAGATGTGGCGTTTAGGGACATGGTTTAGTGGTGGACTTGGCAGTGCTACGTTAATGGTTGGACTCGATCTTAAAGGTCTTTTCCAACCTAAATGATTCCATGATTCTATGACTCTATGAACATATTACACTTTACTTTGCTTGCCCATACAGGGGGAAGAGATCCTCTTTTATATGTGGGAAGGAAAATATTAGTAGAACTGCCATGGAAACACATTTCTCTCATCACCTCCTTAGGCTGGTCAAGGCAACCATGGGCTGAGATTCAAAAGAGGAAGAAAGAATAAGAAGCAGAGGACCACATCATTCAGATGTGGGTATATTGCAGGGGAGAAGATTTTTTTTCTTTCCTGTCCATTAACTCTGCACGGCGTGGTGGGTGCATGTTTAGTCAAATGGTCACTAAACACTTGCCGCCTCCTGGCTGGGCTAGCCACCTTTCTTGTTCACGGAGCAGCTGGGGCCGGCGGTACATGAAGCTGGTACTGCTCTGTATGTTGACAGAGGCAGCAGTTTGTTGGGAACGTGCAGAGCCATAAAAGCAGCTGGGAACCTTTTCCCTTTGGCCAAGTGGCTGTATTTATATTCACCAACCAGAGGCATGTGCAGGCATTAGAGGAATGGCTTTTGTTTTTTAATAAAGGTCTTATTGTTTCTGGGACCTGTGATATGGTGGTATGCAGAGCAGATGTTTCAAGGACCTTTTTGTATTAAGTCTTTATTATATAGGTGCCTGTAAGTGTTGGGATTGGTATTTATAACTCAGACCATGTCCAGACCATGTTCCTCTGTTCCCTGGGACTGGGGACATATGTATAATAGACAAGTCTTTCTGAAGGAGTAGGTATTGTCATCATTGGATGCAGTTTTAGGGGAAGGGACAGGAACTAAATGCAAGACTCAAGAGTTTCAGCTGCAGTGTACTGAAGTGCTAAACAAATAGCTGCTCAGATGAGAAGACAACCCTTATTAGGCTGGGGTCTTTCCTAATTGTGTGTCAACTGTTACTTTTGAAAATCAATTTATCTGCAACATGATACCAAAGTAAATTATTCCTTTGAAAGTCATGCTGGTTTTGTTTCCGAGATGCCTTTTGAAGGAGCAGTTACCTGTTGTCAGCAGTAACGCACTCCCTGCCTTGTCATTGCCCCAGGTTATTGTGGAGCAATTATTTTTAATTCTTTAAAAGCATGTGCCTTTATACATGTGGCTAGCTGTCTGTGCAATTCTGTAATAATCCCAATGCAACGGCGCACCTCTTTCCTAGCCCGACTGTCCTCTGACGCTCCTTCTCCCAGATGTTTTCTTCTGCCGTTCTTTGCCATGCTGTATGAATATACCCTACTCTGTTTTTGTTTTTCTTTCTTTTAATGAAGTAGTTATTGCTTTTCCTTAAGTGCCCTTGCAATAGGATTTCATTCTTACTCACGACCCCAGCATATTTTGATACTGCTGTCCGTGTTTCATATATACACATTTACGCCTCTTCTAGATTTTGCTTTTCATGCATTTTGATGTTCTCTAACAAAATGTGCCAGTTTTCCTCTACGCTCTCTCCTTTTTGCCATTCTCTCTCCCTTCTGCCTGTTGTCTTTTCCTTCTTACAGACCAGGACTATACTTCCTTGATTTCTTTTGGCTTTGAGCTCACAGGCAGATTATGGCTAGAGCCAATTAATTTATGCAAGAGTCTCTAGGTTGTGCTTTGTTTCAGGGTAACAAGCTCTTCTGCTAATCTGTGGCTAATCATTTCTCATCCTCCTGTCTGGCGTGTACCTCACCTGCTGTCTTCTTCCTCTTATGTCTTTCTTAGTGAAGGTTTTTCTTTTTTGATATTATGGATAATTTTTTCTTCTTTCAGTTTTGGCAGCTCAATCAGCTCAATTTGTGTCAGTGGCATTTTTAAAGGTTTAAAGGAAATTTTGCCCTCTCTGCAAATAGTACTCAGTTTCTCATTCTGCTGCAGGAAGATGCCCCTTTCCTACAGTGTCAGAAAACTGAGGCTCACCATACTAACATAATTTTTTAAACTAGTTGTTAATATTTCTCATATGCTTTCTTATTTCAGACATGGCCCAGAGGGATGGTTCTTAAAACACTAACCTAACGTTCTACTGATAAAGGGACTAAATGAAAGTATTTGCATAATGTCTTCCAAAAAGATAGGCTTTATGATAGATGATACCAAAATATATTGCATAAGAATGTGAATAACTTGGAGAGGGGTAAAGTGCAAGTAATTTGTAAAGAGATTAGCAGAGTAGAACAGACCTATGTCAGACATTGATATTGTGAAATAGTAGGATTTCACAATGTCAGTTGTTACACAGCATCTTACTGAAGAAAGCTGCCCACCCTAACTTCCTTGTTTCACTACAAGATGATCCTATAACCAAAGAAGCTGATACTGGTTAGCTTCAGAAAGAACCATTTTGCAGCCACCTTGGAAAAAAAAAAAAGCAATATTATCTGTTATGTTCTTGTATCACAGGATGAATTTGAATTAATATTTTCTCCATCTTTTTGGCTTTACTTCAGAAATACATAGTTTGGTGGGAGGGGGGATTTAACAAGCTTTAGGCAAGCTTTGCTAAATTGACAGTACAGAGGGTACTGGACGACATGCACTGGAATGCTGATTCAATGAGGCTCGGAGCCTTATCACATCTGCAGGCAAAGACTAGAAATGCTTGTACATTAGACTTGCAAAATGTAACATGCAGTGCGGTACTTTCTGTCTGAACCTTTCTGTCAAGTTGGCACGATTAGATACTACACCCCATTTTGAATCTTCTTTTTATTATTTGTTTTTTTTTTTTTTTTTAGGGAAGTGTAAGTCATATGCCTGTCCTGGGAATGTCCTGAACAGTTCAGAGAGAATTTGAAATTGTCACCTCAGCTAGAATAAAAATATTGGTTGATGATTATTTGATAGATAGAACCAAGATACATAACCTACATTCAATTCTTCATCCTGTCATTGGCCTACTAAGCTGAGAGAAGTTATATCCTTTCTTTTGACTTTATTTTTGCATGTTTAATGTGGTCCCTGTTCTTGTAATAGTTGAATGCCTCTTGTTAATGCGTCTAATCTCAAAACATGACTCTGAGGCAGGGAAATACTATCTTTTCCAAATGTAGATGGGAAATTGATATGTAGAGGGTTATGTTTATAGCACCAAGTATGATCAAGTAATATTTGACTCCAATGACTTTGGAGTGAGATAGCAGCTTTAGAGAGCAGATGATCTGAATCACCTATCTCTCTGTTGAACAACAATCACAATGATCTCTGCTGTAACAATGTCGTGGTTTTGGTTTCAGCCCAGCTGGTAACAAAGCACCACGAAGCCGCTCATTCAGCCCCCACCCCCGCGCCTGGCCACATTGGGATGAGAAGAAAATCCAAAGGCAGGCTCGTGGGTCGAGACAAGGACTGGGAGGGATCACTCCCCACTTATGGTCACGGGCAAAAGACAGGCTCAACTTGGGGAAGAAACAAAATCAATTTAATTTACTACAAATCAAATCAAATCAAATCAAACACACAAGGGTATTAGGAAGGGAAACCAAACATCAGAACACCTCCCCCCACCCCTCCCGCCTTCCCGGCTCAGCTCCATTCCCGGTGCTTTCTCCCTCCTCCCCTCAGCAGCGCAGGGGAACAGGGGATGGGGGTTTTTGGGTCAGCTCGCCACACATCGTCTCTGCCACTCCTTTCCTCAGGGGGAAGATTCCTCACTCGTCCCTGCTCCACCGTGGGGTCCCTCCCACGGGAGACAGTCCTTCACCAACTTCTCCAA